>JARKHS020005807.1:0-35712 GCA_030143305.2 Amblyomma americanum | reverse complement strand
GTGTGTGTGTGTGTGTGTGTGTGTGTGTGTGTGTGTGTGTGTGTGTGTGTGTGTGTGTGTGTGTGTGTGGGGGGGAGTGCGCGTGCGCTCGCTACACATGACTAGCCACTGATGGATTCGCTCAACGTAACGTACAGCCTCGGAATTAATGTATTTGGACGTCGTTGGACGTGCTGGCAGCAACTATTCACAAACAACGCAACATAAAAATTTCGATTGATTGATGAAAAACAATGCCATACGAAAGGACGCTTTCACGCCAGTCAAGAACCAACAATGACGAGCATGAAGCAATTAATCAACTAGAAAACAGCGCCTTCCGCAAAATGTGCGCGGACACGCGGCAGTTCCGGATACAGATTACTTCCAAGAAATGAGCATCGATCATCAAAAGTAAACAGATTTTCGCATGACAACAAAAATTCATGAATAAACATAAATGTAAAAAAAACGCTCAGAAAAATGAGTATATATCGGCGTTTTCCACGACGACGTCATTCTGCGGCGTGAGCGAGTCAGTACGAAAGATTGGCGCGCACGGATCCACGCCATTTGTTGTGTTGCCTGATTGGCTACTGTAACGACGTTTCCTGGGAGTGCTGAAACATGTACAGGTATGTCTTCAAAGCAAAGCAGGTAAAACCTTGAAGACGCTTAAGCCACACAAACGCGACAGCGCCCGCTCTTTATACAATCCACGTGACTGTATCACTCCGCACTGCTCCGAGAGGCCCCCGTGCGCAATGGAAACTCCGCCTCCTCAAGGACGAACGATGACGTCGCACGCACTCACAGCGCTCCTGGTGGCCTCCGCGACAAATGGGAAGCTTCCGTTCTCTCAAGGTGCACAAGGCCTCCGCCGCTGGTGCTCCTGGGATTTTTGCGTCACTCACGCCGCGACGGGGTGTGGCGACGCCGACGACGCCGGCTTTACCGCCTCATGAGCTCGTTAACGCTTTTGCTTTAAAAGAGCCACTGAGGTTGACTGCGAGATTTTTCTATTGCCAGAAACACAGAGAGAGCGTGCGAACAGGTTTGCATGCCCACTGTAGTGAAACGCTCGCAGGACCGTGACAGCACACATCTCATCAGTCACGAAGCGTGTGTTTCTGAGCGTATGTATATGGTTTTCCTGAACTACAACGGCCCGTGCAAATACGAGGCGCTATGTATTAAAGAACATCGCTGAGCACACATGTCTAACAGCACATTTTAAGCACAAATGCGCTCTGTGCTCGGCTGACTCCGTAATCTTTTTGCTCGCCCATCATACATATCCTCCCGTTCTGACCACATGTTTAAAGTTGCTGTCCCATTTTTCAGAACAAAAGCGTATCATAATTCATTTATTCCCAAAACCAGCGCAAACTGGAACGACCTTCCTCCCTCCATCGCTGCCATTTCTGACATTAACAACTTCAAGACCACTGTATTTTCTGCCGCTTTGTAAAATAATACTGTATAATATGTACTGTTTATGTTAAGTACCAATACCACTCCTTTCTGTAATGCCTTCAGGCCTAGAAAGTATTCGAAATAAATAAATAAATAAAAATGACGGGCCTTATCACTGCATGAGCGTATGGGGACGGGTGCATTGTTATCCACGGAGGGAGGGGAGTGGTGATGGCGATATAATATTAGCATTAGGATTCCCTACATCATTCTGATTGTATTTGCACTTACATTGGCCAATGCATTCACTCTCGCTGGAATCAGACAGACGCGCGGATGACAAGAATCGAATAGAATGCAACGAAAATAATTGTATCATGCCGGCCTTACATTCATTAGTGCTTTCAGCATCCACTGCATACGAACAAACTGAGGGCAAAATTGTAGGCTGCACTTAAGCTCCACCTTAAGGCCATGATGCGACAGCGTAATGAATTAATTCCTATTTAAGCAGAAGGTCATTCTCTACTTTACATTCATAAATCCCTGGGAGTCCTCATACCCCTCCTGGAGCAATGGTTCAGCGTTTAAGCGATGCGCCAGTATACCCTGCGATTGTAGGTGCTCCCTGCGGTAGGGTCTTGTGCGACCCAGTTGATCTTCCCGAGCGACCAATCCCTAATTTAACTGCCACCTGCCCCGGTGGGCAGTTTGCTCACAATCCGGTGGCCAAGTTGTGATGCCTCAAGGTCACGTGACCTAGGAGGCCCGCCTGCCTCCAAGGTTGCTTCTCGGGGGACCACCTGCCAGAACCGCGGCTGTGACTTTTCGCTCACAACACCCACGCCGGATTTTCTGATGAACGGGGCCTTTAACGCTGTCGCGCTAAAAAATTCACACTGTAAAAAAACTCATCCCCCACGTACGAGCTTCCACCACCCACCCGCCCGCGCGCCTCCCCCTTACCGCGGCCGCCAGCCGCCAATGCACACGCGCCTCCATCTGCGCATGCGCACTAGCGGTCGCGGTAAGCGATCACAATATACACACTACGCTAAAGCTATTACTATTTACATTAGATATTTATTTTACACTTGCAGTATTATTAGTTTTTATATTATGTTACAGTTAGAGTATTGTTATAGTTTTTATTTGTGTTATTTTACAGTTGTTCTATTCCCGCAGTGGAGTCCTGCGGAAGGCTTCCCTTTGTGCGTGTACCCGTATGGTACACGGGCGTTTTCGCACCCATTCTCCAACCTGGGTGCAGTCTCCGAGGCCGGGTTACCAGCCCGTGCACCTGCCCGACGCAGTCGCGTAACGCCTTAGCCACTGCGCCACCTCGGAGAGTAACTACCAGTAGTTGAGGGCGCCTTATATGTGTGCAAGGTCCAGCGATAAGCACTTTTAAGCTCCTTGGCAGGCGTGGCAGGCATATAGTGAAGGGCTGGGGGGGGGGGGGGGCGAATAAAGGGGCCCTAAAATCCCCCCCTTCCCCACCAGCCACCCACCGAAATTTCTGATGCCAGTGCTCCGCCCAGCAACCCCTCCCCCTCGGTCATCTTGAAAGATCGGTTCGCTTCACTTAAAACAACAACAAAAAAGAAACTGGAGGGGACAATTAAGTGCCGCTGTAAGGGTATAACGCGATAGCGTTTTGGCGTTAATGCCCATATTGTGGAAATGGTCATTCTCTACTTAGCATTCATAGATCACTGGGCGTCCTCATACCAGTCCTGGCGCAGTGGTGCAGCGGTTAAGCGATGCACCACTGCGCTGGTAGGTGGCAGTTTCGAACACAGTCATTGGTGAGGATTGTGCGACCCAGGTTCCTCTTCCCGAACAACCTCTGTCAGCCAGTCAGTGATTGAACTGCCGCCTGCCACGGTGGGCAGCTTGCTCACTATCCGTTGGGCAGGTTGTGATGAAGCTCAAGGTCACGTGACCTAGGTGACCCACCTGCCTCCTATAGGTTGCTCTCTGGCCACCACCTGTCTGAGTAATTAATGCTCGTGATCTTTCTCTCACAACGCCGACGCCGGATTTTCTGGAGAACGGGGCTTTTCACGCTGTCGCTCTAAAGGTGCCCTTAGTTGCTCCGAGGAGACAGCTGTCAGAAAAAGGCGACATCATTGGTTTGGCTTTCCACCTGTGTACAGATGCCATTAGAAACTATGCTCATTTAATGTATCCCATGGTTAATAAATTTATATGCATGGAAAAAACGCGTAAGGCCTCAGATCAACACTCTGAACACGAATACACCCATATGGGAGTTAAGAAAGAGTAAGCTGTTCTCTAGCTCAACCCATTCAAGGAGCAGGATATGCTGCCCAAACCCCGGAGTATAAATTTCCATCACTAAAATTAAAGAGTACTTACGATTGGCAACGGGAAAAGTTCTGTCTTCAAAACAAGTGAGGTTAAAGCACGTAAGAAGATTCTAAGCGGGGTTACAACCTCCGCTATCTGCTAACCTCAAGACCTTCGATGCTCAGTTTAAAAACCGCCTTGTAATGCTAAATGCTTTAAGTTGCCATTGTTTCCGGTGGGATTATGCCTCTGTTGCTAACGGAGGCATTTTATATATTTAATGACCGAAATCTACCACAGGACTTGGGGTAGATTTCCTGCTCCAAAAAGGGAGTGTCCTAGAGGACACCTTACTCCCTTTTTACTCCCATATATGCGAAATTGTGTTTAGAGTGTAGCAACTAAAACCCACTCAACAGTGACTGCTGAACTTTTCTAACTTGTTTTCTGCGAGGAAGTATGGCGCACTGAAAATCGCTGGGTTTTGCTGACCTGATCTCCTTTCACTGTCATTCACCCGCTGTACAAAGGTATTCACCATCGATGTGGTTTATTTTTAATTATTTCCCAAGTGTGCGTCGACCGTCCACCACTGCACCTTCACGCCTGCCGTTTTCAAACGCGAGGCAGTGACATGTTTGTTGTTTATTGTTTATTCCTTTCCACCTTCGAGAAAAAGAGATTGTTTCACTTACCGAGCTTGCTTCCATCTACAAACGAGCGCGATTCTGCGTAGGCTGACCACAGGAGCAGTCCTCCGTAGCACCGCTCAATTGGAGCAACTAAGGCGCCACCCCTAGGCCGCGAATATCGACAGTGTGCACAGTCGAGCCTCGTTATAACGAAACGGTTTATAACGAAATAATGGATATAACGACTGAATGATGATTCCCCTTGGAAGCTCGATCAGCATGGGCTATAACGATGCTACGGCCCGTGTACTGTGCGATGACAGTGCACGTTAAAAAAACCCAGGTGGCCGAAATTCAAGGAGCCCTTTACTACGGCGTCTCTCATAGCCTGAGTAGCTTTGGGGCATTAAACCCACATAAAATAACAACTAATAAATTATTGGTAGAGTTAAGCTTAGCGGCTTAGCATGATAATCAGTTAGAGCTATTTTAAAAGCACTAAGCGACTAAGCTTTTCTTAGTAGCGTTTTCTGTTTACAGTAACTGCAGGCAGCTCTTTGCTGATTGGTTGCGGCCACATGACTTTTTTTTATCGCTTTTCGCGACGCAGAGCTATGGTCTTGTGGTCGATGAAGTCAGTACTAATGGCCTCCGTGTCGCGCATGAAGATGCAGGTGTGAAATACGTATTAGGTCAATACAAGTATTTCGCATTCTAGAAAGTATCGATGTATTGCTTACTATATTCCTCAGTCCCAAATCATGCATCATTTCCATGAAGCGCCTACAAGTGGTTTCCATGTTGAAGTCCATCACAAGCAGTAGCGGATCGGTCAGGTATATACAGCTGCAAATGAGCACAGATAAAGCGGACAACCTGGTTCATAGGTGCAAATGGCGAAAATTAAGCTCAAGCGTCCACCATGGCATCTGGAAAGCGCACACCACACATTTCTCCGGCGCTCTTCTTCGTTTCTACATGTATATAGTTGCTACGCAGCAGGAGTAACTTTTATACTTCAAGGAGTCTGTTTTCAAACGTTACTGGCGGGATTCTTTGAAACAGCCGGTGTATACCCCGCTACTGCTCAACAATACTGGCTGCAAAGGCAACAGCAGCGTTTGCCTTGCAGGAAGAAACGCTATCCGGAGACAGCTTAACCACTACACAGCGTTGTCGGTCCTGAATCTGTGTGTGCTGATCGTCGAAGTAAAAGAGCTACACGCGCTTTTGCTCTTTCGGGTGCCGTCGACCTTTCCAGCAAGGCCGCGATTACTGATACCGATAACGGTCGATCAAGCATGCAGAAATCGAAGCATTCGAGCAGTGACAATCGGCCGCCAGACAGCTGTGCCATCTAGCATCTAGTCTGGTGGTGTCTGGTGCTTAACAATCCGAAGCTGCTCATGGCCTATGAGAGGCGCCGCGGTGGAGGGCTTACAGTTAACTTCGACCACCTAGGGTAATTGAACGAGATCTAACATCGTAGGTAACATTGCGAATTTGCGTTCTATCTCCACTGAAACGTGAACGCCACGGCCGATATACCTCCATTTCTGAATTCGAATTTCTGTTGGTTATGATTGATAGAGCACACTCATCAATGATGGGCTGAAGCAGGCCCTTTATAACTGGCGTTTAAAGGTGCATCGTTTCAGGCGTTTGCTGTACCTCGTCTTTGGCTGTACAGGGAAGTTTATTTCGGCGTCGGTGACTGTATTCACTACACCCACCATCGCGTGCTGAGTTCATTAAATAATTAATTCATTCATTCATTGAAAATCGCCAACTGGTTTTGAGCAAAGGAAACCAAATCATCCAGTAACTGTCTCACATATCTCGGCAGACACCTGAACCACGCCGTAAGGGAAGGGATAAAGGAGGGAGTGAAAGAAGAAAGGCAGAAAGAGGTGCCGTAGTGGAGGTCTCGGGAATAATTTCGACCACCTGGGGATCTATAACGTGCACTGACATGGCACAGCACACGGTCGCCTTTTGCGTTTCGCCTCCATCGAAACGCGGCCGCCGTGGTGGGTTTCGAACCCGGGTACACTTCAATTCATTCATTACCATTCATCTTTTATTTCCATAAATATCCTCTTTTTGGGTGTTTTAAATAAGGGGTGGGGTTAACACAAGAAATAACTTTTTTTTTTCGTGATGCCAGGGGCGTCGTGACTCTAGGAAGGCGGGTGGACAGTTGATGGCGGCTATTTCACGGGGAAGGTAGTTCCAGTCGTTCGCTGCTTGGAGGAAAAATGACTTGCAAAAAATATCGTACGGGCACGTTGGCGTGAAACTTTCAACGGATGGCCAATGAGGTGAGATATGTGTGAAAGAGATGCGCAGATCGATGGTTCCTGTCTGACCTGGGGATAATAAAATCTGTGAAATACATACAGGCTGGAAATGCGGCGATGGAGGGAAAGACTGGGTAATTGGGACTGTAGGTTGAGAGATGAAACACTAATAGTGGATGAGTGAGAGCGAAGAATAAAACGGGTGGCTCTGTTTTGCACGGCTTCTAATGAATCAAGGAGGTATGCTTGTTGTGGATTGCAAATGGCGGATGCATACTCAAGTTTGACCTGATCAAGCAAGAAACTTTACATTTGGAGTGGCGTCGCGATGATGGCGTTTAAGAAAGCCCAGTTTTTTTTATTCGCAGATGAGATTTGGTTTGTTACGTGCTCGCGTCAAGATCGATCATTGCTGATAGTGATGCCTAGGTAAGTATATGACGGGTCAGGATCTCGCTCAGATGGTTTCTGCTGACGACGCTTCGAGTTAGCGCTTTCCTGCTCCAGCGACCGGAGGCCCATCCATCTACAAATGACGCGGACAGGCGCTGACCTGACACACGACACTTCCCGTGACGCTTTTGGCTTCCTCTTCTCCTCCACCTAACCTTTATTTCGCGTCACATGACTGCGATACGGGCTGCTCGTTGCGCTGAAAATTTGTCCCGCTAAGCAAGTCACGTGACTCGCGTATCCAGCGTGGACGGGATGGGAGCAAGTGCGCGATTTCGCCTGTCGTGCGAATCTCATTGAAGCGTGGTTCCCACTCTATAGGCTCTAAAACAACTCTGGTGCGAGAAACAACACCAGTACTCTGGTACGAGAAACAAACACCGCTACTCTAGTTCGAGAAACAAACACCGCTACTCTGGTGCGAGAAACAAACACCAGTACTCTGATGCCAGAAACAAACATCGGTACTCTGGTACGAGAAACAAACACCGCTACTCTGGTGCGAGAAACAAACACCAGTACTCTGATGCCGAGAAACAAACCCGCTACTCTGGTACGATAAACAAACGCCGGTACTCTGGTACGAGAAACAAACACCGCTACTCTGGTACGAGAAACAAACACCGCTACTCTGGTACGAGAAACAAACACCGCTACTCTGGCACGAGAAACAAACACCGCTACTCTGGTTACGAGAAACAAACACAGCTACTCTGGTACGAGAAACAAACACCGCTACTCTGGTACGAGAAACAAACGCCGGTACTCTGGTACGAGAAACAAACACCGCTACTCTGGTACGAGAAACAAACGCCGGTACTCTGGTACGAGAAACAAACACCGCTACTCTGGTTAAAGAAACAAACAGCGCTACTCTGGTTAGAGAAACAAACACCGCTACTCTGGCACGATAAACAAACGCTGATACTCTAGTACGAGAAACAAACAGCTACTCTGGTACGAGGAACAAACCCCAGCGGGAAACTTGAGAAAATCTTGTCGTGCACTGCAGATGTATCGAATTGCCTCCGAACCCGCTTTGAAATGCTTCCCTGCGCTTCTGATCAATGCTCGCAGGTACGCAAGGTTAGTGCGGACGTCGTAGCCCCGCTGCTACTCGACGGACTTGTCATTAAAGAGCCTTTGCTTGAACAGCGAGCGAGACTGCGTAAACTTTGCGGGAAAAACCGGAACAGGTCTGTGGTGCAGTATATCGTACACGTGTCTCCGAAGTGAACATCAACACACGAACGTCCACACACGTACTCGTGAGGAGGAAGACGCCGGCAGGGATCCGCCTTATTTGAAACCAAACAGCGACAAGGGTTGCTGGCACAGCTATGTATGCGTGTGCAGTTTACGGCGCGTTAGGGAATTTCAATTAGCCGCTTGCACTCACACGCACGCACGCCCCACGCACACACACACACACACACACACACACACACACACACACACACACACACACACACACACACACACACACACACACACACACACACACACACACACACAAACACACAAACACACACACACACACACACACACACACACACACACACACACACACACACACACACACACACACACACACACACACACACACACACACACACACACACACACACACACACACACACACCGCAGTTGAGGCCGAATTTTCTGCTTCTCTTTACGATTACATTTTGCGTTAGAAGCTAGCCAGATTTTCTCTTTGGGACACACAGTCCCTATCTCCGCTGGGCAAAAACCGTCCGCAAATCGATCCCGGCCAACAGGGGACGCTTCTGCAGCTGCTAATAAGGAAAAGGTAATTGTATGGGAACAAATGGGCACCCGAAGAGAGAGGGGGGACATGCGGCCGGGCAGCGAAAGCAAACGTTGCAATCTAAAGGGCAGCCACGTGCCTACGCTTCTTTATTTCTTCCTCGGCGTCGGCGGACATCTCGTCTCGCTTTCGGCGCTCGCTCGCGAGAGCGCCAAGTTAGCTGCTGGCCATCGAGCGCGGGTGCGCGCTGCCCTTGGAAACGGATGCCTTCGCGCTCTCACGCGTTGCTTGTCACTTAACGCTATCGACCCTGACTTTCTCAGTTCCTTTTTCTTTCGTTTTTCATCCCTGTTTCTCTGTTTACGAGTGGTTACTTCGAAAACGGCATCTCTTCGTCGGCGAGTAGGTAAAGGAAGAAGGAAATCTTGCGGCCGTTCTAAATAAAGAAACGAAGGAAATGCGCGGATAATACAAGCGACGAAGATGAAGTAGCCAGAAGCCAGGACACAACAACAACAATAAAAACAAGAGCTACGTTGTAAGGAGTTCAGTGCTGTGCAAAGAGGTCAGACAGCACGGTGATCAGTAAATAGTGTCTGGGAATATGGCAGATATCTATTTTTACTTATATAATTTCTCAGCTGCATCAATGATGACGAGGGGAACGAAACAACGGTTATCCTCAATATCTTCTGAATCCCCAAGAAAAGTAATGTCGCTCCACTTTTCTCAATTTCAATCAAAATACTGCGAATGCGGTAAATGAGCTCATATCAGTCTTCAAGCTTCAGTTTGGCTAGCTGGGGATCCAACGCAATTTGTCGCAAGTTGCGCTCAAACCTGTTGTGCTCATTCTTGTTTAAGTATTGGGCAAAGCGTGTATAGGCTAATGAAGAAATCTGCAACTCGCTATATCTTTGGTCGGTCGCTCCGTCGGTCTCTCACTGTCTCGGTCGCTTACACGCCGTTCACCCCTCCCTACAACACTCACTCACTCACTCACTCACTCACTCACTCACTCACTCACTCACTCACTCACTCACTCACTCACTCAAGCGGGTTCTATATCGGCCGCGGCGGTCGCATTTCGACGGAGTAATAATTCTAGAGGTCCGTGTACTGTGCGGTGTCAGTGCACGTTAAAGCACCCCAAGTGGCCGAAATTTTCTGCAGCCGTTCACTACGGCGTCCCTCACAGCCTGAGTCGCTTTGGGGCGTTAAACCCCCATGAAACGAACCCAATCACTCCCTCCCTCCCTTTGCCACTGATTCACTCACAATCACTCACCCGGTCGCTTGCTCTCTCATTCGGTCCCTCTACCCTCTTCCTCGATCCCTCCTTCACTTGCATTCATTCTATCGCTTACGCACTCCCTCCCTCCCTCACTACTCTCTTGCTCTCCTTCCTTCCTTCCTTCCTTCCTTCCTTCCTTCCTTCCTTCCTTCCTTCCTTCCTTCCTTCCTTCCTTCCTTCCTTCCTTCCTTCCTTCCTTCCTTCCTTCCTTCCTTCCTTCCTTCCTAACATGCTCTACTCGCTCCCTCCATCGTTCCCTCCTTCCCTTCCTCTCTCCTTCAGTCACTCGGTCGCTTACGCACCCACTTACTCGCTCCTTCCTTCCTTCCGTTCCTTTCTCTCCATCTGCCTCAGTAATTCGCATTCACTTTTCGGTCGCTTACGCCCTCACTCTCTCCCTCCCTCCTCCCTCTCTCCCTCATTCACATTCACACTCACTCGCTTGCGTCCACTCACCTCGTCGTTAATGCACTTACACCTTTCCTCCCTCTGTTCCGCCCTCTCTCTCTCATTCACTCGGTTGCTTATGCACTAACTTGCTCTCTCACCCACTCACTCACCCAATCATTTAATCAGTAAATAGAACAATCAAGCAAGGAAGCAATCTACTGCTGCAGACTGCTTTTTATCCAATGCGAAAAAGAAAGGGTCTTCAAGTCAGTCCTCCAGTAAGCCAATGAATGAATGAATGAATGAATGAATGAATGAATGAATGAATGAATGAATGAATGAATGAATGAATGAATGAATGGTTTGGTTTATGGAGGTTTAACGTCCCAAAGCGACTCAGGCTATGAGAGACGCCGTAGTGGAGGGCTCCGGAAATTTCGACCACCTGGGGTTCTTTAACGTGCACTGAGATCGCACAGTACACGGACCTCTAGAATTTCGCCTCGATCGAAATTCGACCGCCGCGGCCGGGATCGAAACCGCGTCTTTCGGGCCAGCAGCCGAGCGCCATAACCACTCAGCCACCAGCGGCGGCTTAAAAATGAATGAATGAAACAATGGCTACAGGCCACACTGTCCAGTACAAACGAAGCAAAAAAAAAAAGATTGACATGGACTGCTTGTCGCTTTTCGCAAGACTGCTTGGTTGACTTGCTCGCCGAATAATCGACGATGCGGTCAATGGCTGCACTTGAGGACATATCGCTGTTACGTGCCTGAGTCAATGTAATGTCTCCTTGAGCATTCAACGCTTACACCTTCTCCCGTGGACGAGGTGTGAAATTCCGTGACTCACTTTGGGTGAACATTTTCGCAGGATTTACATGCTTAACGTAACGCTCGACGGCTCACAGGGAGAGCCACAGCGCTCCCTTCACCATTACCCTCGTGGCTAGCCTGCGCTGATCGATGTCTTGGTGGTTCGCAGCATTGTTCAACGCCTAATACACCGTATGCGTCGAGCCATGTGACGCGTGTGTCCTTTTAGCAGCGGTAGTTTAGAGGTACGAGCCTGCGCTCCGTATGTGGTATGGTAGGCAGATCGATGATCGAACCCCCTTTTCGATCATCGATCTGCCTGTATACCATCAAATGCTCTTCCAGTGGTTTCAAGCTCTCCCTTTTCCCCTGGCTCGGATTTATAGGGACGAAATGCTTAGGGAAATATGTCTCTGATCTTCCCTCGTGCACACCAAACGTTTTATAGCCACGGCTGCTCTTCTGCCACTCAAGTCAAGTAGGTTTGGTTTATGGGTTTATGGGGGTTTAACGTCCCGAAGCGACTCAGGCTATGAGGGACGCCGTAGTGAAGGGCTCCGGAAATTTCGACCACCTGGGGTTCTTTAACGTGCACTGACATCGCACAGTACACGGGCCTCTAGAATTTCTCCTCCATCGAAATTCGACCGCCGCGGCCGGGATCGAACCCGCATCTTTCGGGCCAGCAGCCGTGCGCCATAAACACTCAGCCAGAAGTGAAATAGTCACCATCAATATCACCATTAGCCTTTTGCTACGCTCAGGGCGCGCCCAGTGCTCTGCCAGTAGCTCGCTCATTGTCGAAGCATTGCCAGCGTCTGATGATGATGATGATGATGATGATGACGTGGTCATGCCCTTTGAAACGGGTGAGCAGTACGTGTGCACGCGCTCAGACCATGCACAAAAGAAACTAAAAGAGAGAAAAAAAGGGGTTGGGGGTTATAAAATTTCAACACAGAGAATATAGGGAAAGGGGGAAGGGGGTAGCTTGACTGACTCCTATTGTTCACTACTGCCGGTGCATCATTGCCCACCGCTCTCTGTTGGCAATGATGCACCGAATTAATGTTTATATCTAATTTCTTGATCGCATGAAAACAAACCAAATGTCATTCCCGACAGTGCCGACCTGCGGGTTCAAATAGCCTGGGCCCATTAGGATTGCATTCTCTTGAAGTGGCAGGTTGCGACTAGGGTAGAACCTTCTTTAGGCAGGCGCGCCCTTCATAGAACCCACCCAGCTGAACACGTGACCACAGACCGCACGTGTAAACGTTGTAATTGGCGAGGAAGTGAAGGAAGCCAGCAATTTTTGCTTGCGAGATACTAATGTGCCGACGCCGTCTAGATCCATAAAAAACCGTGTAGAGATACCGCTGTTTGTGCAGAACACCCTACAGCTTATGATCTTGTGGTGCAGCCTTTTCAGAAAAACACTACAGCGAATGCTTACTACATTCGAATCAGTGCGCAAGCCACAATTTTTGCTGCGTATATAGAAGGCGACAATGAGCGGGCAGTGCAGCGCCATGAAGCGCTCGCGCTAGCCGAACAGACAACGCAAACGGACAGCAGACGAATTCGCTCGGGAACGTTAGTGCCTACGCACTGATACCTTTATCCACAATCTCTTTCCAAGTAAGCAAAGGCAATTGGCTAACTGCAACATTCTTCCCACGTACGCAAAGACAGCAAGCAAAATGGTAACATCTGTCGAGAGCGAGTTTTCAGTGAGCTAGCAACAAAGTCAAGTGACGTCTAACTATGCGAGAATATTCGCAGCATAACAAGCAGATGAGCCTGCCGCGGCAACTGATATTGTGTCCTCGCTGCTGTCATGAAGGTGACAGGTTCTAAGCACGTCTCCACTGTGGTCTCTTTAGAAGGCTTTTCTTTGGTCTGAGCGATGGGCCCGTTGCCGTGCCAAAATAAAAAAAAAACAGAGTGAGGCAGATATCAATCACGGACTTGCCTTTGTTGGCGACATTTCTCCGCCTCCCATAAGAACAGCACAAGTCGCGTTCCTGTCGACGGGGCACAAATAACACGCGCATAATGACGTACGCATATATCTGTTTCTCGGAAAGTCGTGACTCATGAAT
Organism: Amblyomma americanum; assembly: GCA_030143305.2. NCBI lineage: Eukaryota > Metazoa > Arthropoda > Arachnida > Ixodida > Ixodidae > Amblyomma > Amblyomma americanum. Next base: position 22,243 of record JARKHS020005807.1, on the reverse strand, counting down.
GTAATGCCAAGAGCAAAAGCTGCGAGGTTAGGCACTTAACTTTTCTGGGATTCTCACTTTCCCTCTCCCCTGTATGCAACCAAACCAAATCTCGAACACGCTGGGCAAATGATCAAATTTTATTTTGTTGTTGAAAGAGTGTGGTGTATGAACAGCAGCGCGTGTGAGGAATAAAATGACGTCATTTTTTTGCGCGCCGATCTTGGAAAGAAATGCATGCGTGATTTCGATCCGTCAAATAGGCATGGCGGGCTTCTGGGTTTGGAAAAAGATTCCTGGAATTGAGAGAAACTCTCCGATGCTAAAATTCCTTCGCGTGACGTTTTTGCGAGGCGGAAGTAGCACATACAAAGAAAAAACGCGATTTGTCTTCGAGGGAGACTGAATTTATTGACTGTGCAGTCATTGAAACGGATTTTGGGAAAGTGAATTGCAGAACGGACGTTTCCAGAATAACTTCCTTCTAGGAAAGCACAATCTGTCCGCAACCCAACGGTTGAAACCCTCCAAGTGGAGTGATGTGTGTTATGTCAAAACTGTTCTTCTTGTGTTGTTATCTGAGCAGTTGATAATGCAACCTTCAGTTCGGTGTGCTCATGTATATGCAATAGTCGATTTGTAAAACAACTAAAGACCCGTATTGAACGGAAAGCGAGGAAAATTACACCGGGATTTCTCAATAAAATCCAATAATTAAACCTTTCGTGACTCGCTATAAGTTTACTTGCCAGCAAAATACATTTATAATGTGTATAAATTTGCAATTAACGCTGAAATATTTAAGCCCCCGTTCTCGTCACGGGTAATGATGCCGAGAGTCGCGGGTGGCTCTTGTCTCATTTTCCTCACCTAATTTTTCTTTTCGTGTTTCTTTAGCAATTAAAATTGCGCACAAGGTTGCAAAATAACGGCTACACTGACATTCAACCGCATATACCTCAATTTCCTTTGGTACTCAAAATAAGTTCTTTGATTTGTGGCTTGGTTATGAAAAGAGGCAGTGGTGCTGGTACCTGCAGTTCATTTTCAATTTCAATTCAATTCCATTTATTTTCCAGAAAATTCTGGCGGCTGCCTGGACTAAAAGCTGTAGGTATACAGCTTGACGAGGCCCAGGCAGCCGTTACAAGGCATAGAAGCAGACTTTGTTGAGAACATTTACATACACACACAAAAAAAACGAACACATAGTCAGGTTACAGTTTTCACAAAAAACAGGACAGCCAGAAAGCACAAAATCATCAATAAATTACAATAGGGAAATACAGAAAACATATTTACATAAGACACAAGGGAGCAGCTGTACTTGGGCGCGAATTATACGTCAGGAATTATTTTTGAAGAAATAATTCACGCAATGCTTTCTTAGTAGGGTTATTTATGTCTTTATATCTATTTAAAATTACTGGAAGATTGTGCTGTAGTGCTTGGAACTTATAGTCAGTGCGAAAATGGGGAACTAACCAAGTGTCTGTGTTGCGAGTATTTCTCCTGCTGTCTAGCTTTTGAAAGCTATGTTTTCAATTCAAGTAGACTATTTGTATACTGATAGTGATAAGGTATCGATCTGCACCAACTTCCATTCTTTCGTGGTATCTCCTAAATGCCAGAATCCCTCCAATCAACAATGAGCGCCACAGCGCTCCTTTGCGTACAGAAGTGACGGGGAAAGAAGGAATAATGCTACAAGGTTGGGAGATTTGAGAGGCACTTGAAGACCTAGCGAAAGGGCACGTCTCCAGACTTCCAGGGGCATTCCTTGTTTCTTCGGTTTGTGTGAAGCAATCTACTCCCGTGACCTTTCTATTAGCAATCTATTCATTGCGAACACGAAACACGGTACACTTTACGGGTCTGAAAACACCCGAAGTACAGCTGACATCTGATAGGGCCAAGATGGACTGGTGCAGAAAACTGCTCTCTTTTAAAGTACGGATGACTCGGGTGCAAGGTTTCTTCTCTCTCACACACTCTCCCTGAGTAACATTTTCTTCTTGGGTTAGTTGGTTCACATTGGCGAAACCGGCGCAAGCAAAAAAAGTAAAACAAGACACAAAAAAAACCGGACACCAGAATCCGTGCTGTCCTGTAAAGCACCCTGTTCTCATTGAAAGCGCCCTAGGTGGTCACGTTCCTGCGAACCACGCGCCCTGGTGGTCATACATTTGTGAATGTGCGTTCAATGCGCAGTCCTCTCCAGCAACATTAAAAAGTACCTCCTGCGCGCAGTCTACTGCAAAGGTTTGCATAACATGGAAGTCGCAAGTAACAAAGAGGAACTCTCTCACATATCTCAGGTGTGCAGCTTCTATATGCCTCACGCATAAAACAGAGGCCCTTGCACTGGTGCGGCATGCAGGTTGCTCTTTATAATGCAGCATTAACTAATGGACGCTAGTTAATGGTCCTTTGAAACCATTCCCTCCCAAAAGGTGAGTAAAAGACTAGTAGCGCGTTTTTTAAAATCAGCTTTTTTGTTTCAACTAGAAAGAGTCATCAGATAAAATTACGATGCCCCTTAAGCGATGACTTCCAGACAAGGCAAAACAAAAAAATATTCAGGTCACCTCAAGCACTGTTTTCCTGGGGGCATGAAGGACCTGATGTTTTGGCGATAAAAAGCGAAGTTTCGAAGTATTGTTGCAAATTTGACTATTTGGTGCCAACTCCTATTTGAGAACAGAGCCCGATGAGTGTAATAAAAGTAGACCTTTAAGCTGGCCCAGTTGGCGCCCAATCCGATTTGAAAAAGCGCGCCAAAGTTGACAGACTCAAGGAAACGCACTACACGAGCACTGATACCATAGAACAGAGCCAGATTTATGTAAGACATTTTCTGAGGTAGTGTTGCAAATTGTGCATGGGAAGGAGCCAGATTTACATAGGCAATTTCCTGAGGTAGAGCTGAAAATTGTGCTAGTTCAGTGCCAATTGGTACTTCACAAACACGCCGCAAAAAAAAGTGGCCCTCTCAGTTCTCTTCATTTTTTGTACTCTGCATTGGCAAATAACAGCGCATGGCATTGATTACAGCGTTTTACAGCTGCGCTTCAGCGAGCAGTTCTTCGAGTTATTCAATTCATTGCTAATGGATCATGTAAGCCACAGGACTAATGAAGCGTTTGAAGCCAGCCTCACAAAAATTTCGACAGTCTATAGACTGTCCATAGACTTCTGTCTTAGTCTATAGACTCTCTATAGACAAACCTTAGAGAACAGTGTATAGGCAATACAAATCCTATACACAGTCTACAGACAATCTGTAGATTTATGGCCGTACACTTTTAGTAGACTTTTGTCTATAGGTAGTCTATAGACTATGAGTAGACAAAAAGAAACATCTATAGGAAGGCAATAGAGTCTATAAGAAGTCTATAGACTGTCTATAGACCATTTTATAAGGGGCGCGCCCGCGGGTCGCTGCAAGTATGATATTTAATTACTATGTCATACAAGTTGCAAGAGCGCGAGTGCGGAGATCTCTGCATCTAAGTGGCCTCCTTTCTCATCCCATCAACATGTAGGAACCCTGCGAGTCACCAACAGTGCAAGGCAGCATGAAGTATAAATAAATGGAATGCAGAAAAGAGTCAGTGGACCAATGCGAATCGCTTCGACTGAATTCGTACAAAATTATTCTAGTGGTTCGCTTTTGCCAGATTCGGTTTGATTTATGGGGGTTTAACGTCCCAAATCGACTCGGGCTATGAGGGACGCCGTAGTGAAGGGTTCCGGAAATTTCGACACCTGGAGTTCTTTAACTACACTGACAACGCAAGTACACGGGCCGGCCTCTAGAATTTCGCTTCCATCGAAATTCGACCGCCGTGGCCGGGATCGAACCCGCGTCCTTCGGGTCAGCAGCCGAACGCTATAACCACTGAGCCACCGCGGCGGCTTCATTCGCCAAATTCGTCAGTTAGATGCGCCGCTTGTGTTTGCAGCGATCTTTCTGCATCCGCCCTGTCTGCTTGCCACGGCCGTTACAGTATCCCTTGGTTTGCCAACTTTACGCAATTCTTTTCACTGTTTGCGGATAATGAGAGCTACTAGTTAATTTATTTAATGTCACTTACAATTTTTCCGTCTGCCTTCTCGGTATTGTTTCGTATTTCCAAACGCACTAAATTCTTTAACGAAGCAGTTTTTTTTTAATTCCCTCGTTCTCAAAGTGACAATAAAACAGCGCGATTAGCGACGGCGTCCAACAGTGATTGATAAGTGGAGCAAGGCAGACGACGTTGTTCGATTGCTGCAGTTCTCTAGGCTTATTCGAAGCGCATCAAAGTGAAGTGTGCGGCGGGGCACTTGAGTAAGCATATCCGAACCTATGGAGCCTACATAGTTGACAGGCGCACTAAAATAAAAAAAGTTGGAGGACGCTTAAGCTTCGCCTTTAAGTGGAACGCGACGGCGTGCTGCAGCGCTGCCAGGGAGTCCACGGAACGCCATCGCCCCTTCGGCGCGGCGCCTTGCCCGTTGGAAACACCTTTGAATGTATATTTAGTTTTTTTAATTGTTTAATTTAAGTTTTTGATCAATTACACACCGTATATTTTCTTAAATACCATCATCAAGCATTGGATTTTTCATTCTGAGCATTTTGACACCTTTGAATCCCCCTTTTTCCAATTTTTTTTTCATTTCTTTAATTAAGCAATCAGTTACAATGATAGCATTAACTCGTCATCGCCTATCGCACACCAATCAATCATAAATCACTAGAACCAAAAATTACCATGATTCGTTGTTTTTTTTACGCAGCCCCCGATTATTTCCGACACGCGGTGCCGACTACTACTACGCCGATGGATAGCTAGCTGTATACGCTATCGCGTAAAATGCTGCCTGCACCATAGCAGCCGGAGAGGTCGAAGTGAGAGCGCTCACTGGCGTCATCAAGACCAATCACGTGATTATCATGGTTATTTTCGTTTTTCTCTCTGCGACAGTAAAGAATACTATTTCCTCTTGAACACGCAACATCTGTTGTGCCCGTAGTACTTGCCCGCAGAAGCTGCCATGGCGTGAGCTATGGGGAATAGTACAGTATATGAATCTCTGTGAGGTTGGCTTTGAGCGCACATGTAGCTGTTTATTTTCTTTTCTTTTGAATTCGCAGTCTCGGAGAGAACAGTCCGTTTTATATGCAGGTGATTCAACTTGCAAGACATGGCTCATGCTTCCTCGGAACGGCAGTGAAGTGTGAATTTGCGCAGGGCGCCATCTTTGATCGGTACTAGCACTGTGCCAGCAGTAATGAATACTATTTCCTGGTCCGTTGAAATAATAATTAATAATAATTGGTTTTTTGGGGAAAGGAAATGGCGCAGTATCTGTCTCATATATCGTTGGACACCTGAACCGCGCTGTAAGGGAAGGGATAAGGAGGGAGTGAAAGAGAAAAGGAAGAAGGAGGTGCCGTAGTGGAGGGCTCCGGAATAATTTCGACCACCTGGGGATCTTTAACGTGCACTGACATCGCACAGCACACGGGCGCCTTAGCGTTTTTCCTCCATAAAAATGCAGCCGCCGCGGTCGGGTTCGAAACCGGGAACTCCGGATCAGTTCCCGGGTTCGAACCCGACCGCGGCGGCTGCATTTTTATGGAGGAAAAACGCTAAGGGCCGTGTGCAGATTCTAAATTTCGCACAAGGCAATACTAGAGTGTGGATATTATAAGTAGAGTGATTAATTTACGGATGCGCATCTCCTACCGGCAGTACGGCTTGTGTGACCATTTTGCGAAAGGACAAATACGGTCCCAGCAAGCTTAATTAGCATGCGCGCACTTCTCAGCCCTCCTGTGGTGGATGAGCTACCATGCTGGCGCCTCCTTCAGCTTGCAGCGCTGGATTTAGAACTTATTTGATTCGAAGTACGAAACACCACATAGTCCCGCCCGCATCACGTTTAGAGAGAATTCCACGCGCTTCGGCGTTGGCTGCGGTTACAGCGCCTCACTTTCCTGGCCATCGCAAGGTGCACGACATGTTCAGGGGGCTGGCGTAAATTTACGCCAGAGAGCAATAATGCGACCGTTTTATTTTTAATATACGTGACGTCATAATCGCGAAGGCAAGATAACCTCCGGTCCTTAAGGGTAACGGAGTGGATTTCAAGAGAAGGCAAGCGTAGCAGGGGGCGGCAGAAGGTTAGGTGGGCGGATGAGATTAGGAAGTTTGCAGGCATAGGGTGGACGCATCTGGCAAAGGAAAGGGGTTAATTGGAGAGACATGGGAGAGGCCTTTGCCCTGCAGTGGGCGTAGTCAGGCTGATGATGATGACGATGGTGACGTAGTAATCACTCCATTATACTCCGGTGTATCATCTCCAGTCTTGTCCGTATCGCACCATCTACCGCCAGCCTGTCACAGCAAACAAGCCATTCGCATCTCTCCCTCCACTTGAGCCACTGCCACTCACAATATTTTCTTTCCTTTCTTATAGGTGTCCACCCGGAATCGTCAGTATGTATTTTTTATATATCACATATTGCGGACAAAATAGTGTCCAAGCAGGAGCGGCAGAATACACACAATATGGTACAAAAACTGCGATCTTGAAAAAAAAGCAAAAGCAGATACCAAAAAGCAGTACCATGAGCGGGATTAAGTATAATGCAGGACACAGACGTATCCTTCAGCTCTTCAGTTGCCCTTGTTCTGCGCAATCTCATCAAGAAAGTAATGCTCCAGTAAAACTACGGCGTGATGAGAAACAACAAAATCAAGAAATAAGAAATGCAGATGGGGAGACGAAATCGACAAGGTTAAACGCCACGCGGTCCAGCTCAGCCTCAGTCTACCTCAGCTTCGCGCCGAAAGGTGAGGCAGACGAGAAATCGGCGTGAGGAGAGGCCAGATGCGAGTCCGAGACCGTTCGTCAGTGTTCGACTCTTGCCTGCCACTCAAGCTTGTGCCGTTTAAGAAAAGCGGGAAAGAGCCCAAAGAAGAAGCTAGAAAGGCTTCTAACACTCGCGAAAACGTAAATTACCCAACAGGTTGAGCGACTGCCTCACTGTCGCCCATGTACCTCTAACATAAGGGCGCAACTAATCATTAGCATCCACCCAAGCGCAGCCTTACGACCCGATGTACAGCTTTCCTTTCTAGCTGCATAAAGGCGCTTGGGTAGATATGCTAACCAGCAATCACCCCCTCGTTTGAGGTCTACTCCACCGTGGGGAATTCCCCTAAATATATTGCACCATGCCCGCTTAGTGCGGCGGTGCTTTCCGCTCAGAGAGAGGGAGAGATAGAGAAGGTAAAGTTCAATGAAAGGAAAGGCGGAGAGGATCCACACCCGCCTTCCGTCATGGTACTCTTGCAACGTTGAGCACTCATTTGTGCACCCTCCGGCGAAGTTCGTTCTAGAGAATTGCTGCTTACCCCTGTCGCACATGGATCAGAAGATGTTATGGTATGGTATGGTATGGTATGGTATGGTATGGTATGGTAATATGGTAATATGGTACGGTGTGTGTGGTGTCGTGTCGTGAGCGGTGGTGTGGTATGGTTTTGTGTCGTGCTCTGTGGTGTGGTGTAGCGATGTGGGTTACGGTCTGCCGTGGTGTGCTCTGGTGAGGTATGGCATGGTATGGCATGGCATGGCATGGCATGGTATGGTATGGTATGGTATGGTATGGCGTGGTGCGAGGCTTTGTTATGCGGTGTGTGTGGTGTGATGTGGTGTCTGTTTTATGCTGTTGCGTAGTATGGTATGGTACAGTATGCTATGGTATGGTATGGTACGTCGCGGTAGGGTGCGGTGCGGTGTGCTGTGGTGTGGTTTTGATGTGTGGTGTGGTAAGGCGAGGTATCGCGTGTTGTGTGTTGCGGTGTAATGTGGTGTCGTGTGTTATGGTGGTAAGGTATGGTAGGCGGATTTAACGTCCTGAAACGGCACGCATGCTGTGAAAGACGCCGTAGTGGAGGGCTCTGGATTTATCTAAATTCCGTATAAAGAATTAAGAGGAAATGAAATTCCGACCACCTGCTAGCATTCCTTAACCTACGCTTACATCGCACAGCACTCAGGAGCATTTGCACTTCGCTTCCTTCGAAATTCGGCCTCCACTGCCGGAATTAGACCATGCCACCTTCCTCTGAGCAGCCGAACTCCATTGTTGATGATGGTGGTGACTTTTTATGGCGCAAGGGCATCTGGGGCCAAAGAGCGCAATGACACAAGGTGTTTTCGTCTTGTCAAAGTGGGGTCAAAGACCCATTTCCTAAGCATTACACCCTAAAGAAAACGAATACCAGGCCAGGTGTAGACTTGCACCCACTGTATCACCAGCGGGTACCCGGCGGCACTGGGGATCGAACCACACACCTCCCGCGTGCGAGGTGGATCTTCAAATCACTGCAGTGATTAGAACGTCCAGCAGGAGGCGGCAGAAGGTTAGGTGGGCGGATGAGTTTGCAGGCATAGGGTGGGCTGCAGCTGGGAAAGGACAGGGTTAATTGGAGAAGATTGGGAGAGGCATTTTGCCCTGCAGTGGGTGTAGTCAGGATTATTATTATTATTATTATTATTATTATTATTATTATTATTATTATTATTATTATTATTATTATTATTATTATTATTATTATTATTATTATTATTATTATTATTATTATTATTATCTGAGCATCCGCCTCGTAGCCGCATCCCTCGAACTTTGCAGCTTTCAATCTCAGCCAGATGCGTCCGCTCCTGCGGAAACAAATGCTAGCTTTTTCTTGCACAACCACGTTGGATGTACACAGAGGTTTCTGCAAGAACGACCCGATTCCTGGAATGCACGTGATTAGAACACATTGCTTTTTTGCTCCGACCAGCGAACGTAATTGAGCAGCTGCGTTTTTCATTTCCGGAGTTTATTTTTTGTTTAATTGCACATTGGCGTTAATGCAGGTTCAACAGCTTTTACTTGCTGACGTAGGCGCTGTTGGCGGGAGCAAGGAAGGCCACATTTCATGCACTAGGCAGGGTTTTAAACAATTAATATTTTTTTGTACAGAAGTTTTTTTTTGCTTATAAAAAAAACTATTGCTAATTGAGAATTTCACTTCAGCGGGCGTACCCATCGTGCCAATTGACTCCTAAAATGTCGTGGAAACTAAATGTCGTGTTAACTGCTCAGACACTGAGTTTGCGAGATGCTTAAAAAAATATTTTTTTCAATACGTCCATAATTAACCTACATTTGTACACTGTTACTGAGTACACACATACTCATCATCATCAGCCTGACTACACCCACTGCAGGGCAAATGCCTCTCCCATGTCTCTCCAATTAACCCTGTCCTTTGCCAGCTGCGCCCACCCTATGCCTGCAAACTTCCTAACCTTATCCGCCCACCTAACCTTCTGCCGCCCCCTGCTAGGCTTGCCTTCTCTTGGAATCCACTGCGTTACCCTTAAAGACCAGCGGTTATCTGGCCTTCGCATTACATGCCCTGCCCAAGCCCATTTCTTCCTCTTGATTTCGACTAGGATGTCATTAACACGCGTTTATTCCCTCACCCACTCTGCCCGCTTCTGGTCTCTTGACGTTACACCTATCATTTTCCTTTCCATGGCTCACTGTGTTGTCCTTAACTTCAGCCGAACCCCTTTTCGTTAGCCTCCACGTTTCTGCCCCGTAGGTGAGTACCGGTAAGATACAGCTGTTGTATGCTTTTCTCTTGGGGGATATTGGTAAACTGCCATTCATGATCTGAGAATCCGCCTATATGTGAGAAGTGAGGATACACCTATATGGGATTAAAAAAGGAGTAAGCTGTCCTCTAATATACTCCCCTTTATAAAAGGGAGTGCGCTAGAGGGCAGCTTACTCCCTTATTACTCTTTCTGCTCGCAAGCTTCGCATGTACCCAAACTGCCGGCTCGCTACGAAAATATTATCGGGTGGCTTTATCTCAGAATCTTATTGTTCTCTACTTGCAATGCACAAACATATTCCTTCAGGTCGAGTCATGCAGTTTATTTACGTTGACCTTTTAGTTAAGCGTCGTACTCGGTTATGATTGTCAACAAATGTCCGCCTCGCGTGGGGTAAGGGTATAGAGAAAAAAAAATGATCCGACGGAGTTTAATTTTCTTTTTCGTGACATTTATTTATCACCGATTTACAAAGTGCTCCGTTGCAGCGAGGCGTTCCAGGAAGCAGCTGAAGAATCAATCATAGCTCGCACAATAACGCGGGGACAAAAAAGGGAGTTCGAAAAAAATCGGTTTAAGACTATTGGCTCTATGTAAAAGTATATATGGTAATTTCTTGCGACTGGTTCGCATAGCAGTTTTGCTTGGGATATCGACTCTTTCCCGTGACTGTCCCCACCAAACACGTTATTCAGACTTGCGTCGAGTTTCCACTGATTGTTTTGTACAGGAGGGGTTAGTCCTACAGCGTCTGGCCGTTGTACCCCAGCCCGTTTTTACCCCTGCCTGCTCAGGGCGTTGAGTATAGTTACGTAGTAATATAGTATAGTATAGTATAGTATAGTATAGTATAGTATAGTATAGTATAGTATAGTATAGTATAGTTGAGTATAGTTACGGCTGCCCTTCTGCGTCCGGTAGCAACGCCGACATTCGGGGTGGGTGAGCCGGAGTCCACACTGAAGGTGTTGCGATCTCAAAGTGAGTCGACAGCGTACTGTCCGCGTCACCCTTGTGTACAGCGCTCGAGCAGTGCGTGCTTGGTAGACAAAAAATAAAATTAGACAGCAGCTCCTGACCTCTGGAAAAAGTGCTCGTGTCTGCTTTGCTTGCGGGTCTGTCTGTCACTACTTCCGCGCAAGTGTTGCCGCTGGACCCAAGAGACTGCGACAAGATCTGAATTTGGTTGCAGGGAAGTGCACCGCCCGAGCGCTCTACACAAGTGTCACGAGGACTTTACTGTCCGCGGCCTTGTGAGCGGGCTCCTGCCCATGATGCCCACCCGTTGACAGATGCGGTGACAGTTCTGTAGGGGTCTAGCCTTAAGAAAATTCTTTATAGAGTCTATAAACTGTCCATAGACTTCTGTCTATAAAGTCTGTAGCCTGTCTGTAGAAAACACCCTAGAGAACAATCTATAGGCAATACAAATCCTATAGACAGTCTGTAGACAATCATAGAGTTATGTACATACACTTTTAGTAGACTTTTGCCTATAGACAGTCTATTGACTATGAATAGGCAAGAAAAAATATCTACAGGAAGGCAATAGAGCCGATAAGAAGTCTATAGACTGTCGATAGACAATTTTTGTAACGGTAAGCTGGACACGTTGAATCCGGCTTCGAAAGGCGGTAAAATTTCCAAAGTCTAAATCGAATGTGCCACGCGATCTCCCTCTCGATGCGAAGGTGTACCACCCAGCCGCAGCACTTGGTTTTCTATTCCGAAGAGCTCGGTGACCCGCGAGGGCTTGCGGATAGACGAATCAAGCCTGTGTTTTGTAGAACTCGCCTTTGGCTGGAATTTGTGGAAAGGATCTGAGCTATTAGATCTCAGTTATTAAAGGGACGCTGAAACAAGCACAAGTTGGCCTTCCTTTATCAATAGGGTACCGGGTTCTGTTCATAAAGACACTACACTCACCGACAACGGAGATTTTATAAACAAAAACAAAAACAAAAAGAAAACGAAATACAGGTGTCGCAATCCGTGGCCGATTATGCAAGCAAAATTCGTGCGTTAACACAGTTTTTCGCGGAGGCTATGCTAAATCGTTATTCACTTCAAAACGATGGCAACCCATCCTGTTATAGAGGGCGTCACGAATTTTAATCGTAGGCGGGAGGATTTTTAAATCAGATTTTCTCGCCGATAAAGTTCTGTTTTGTGTCGGACAAACGTCAACATATTTATGCATTTATTTATTTATTTAATGTACCCTCAGAGCTGGAAGGCATTACAGAGGGAGTGGGGAGACAAAAAATTCAGCATAAACAGCAACAACAAGGAGGAGAAGAACCAAACTAAACCAGGTTTAGGGTTCGGCGCGCTGTCGCATCTTTTTGCACATGTGTTGCGAATATTCCGCGAGAGGGCAGTGACCTAGGCTGCGCGTCCGGTCTTGTTTTATTTTGTTTTGCTTTGGTGCACGCCGTTAGAAGGGGACTCATGCCTTTTTGGTTAGTCTCCCCATTCGTCCTTGCGGTTTCCTTCGCCGCTCCGGACGGCGGGGCTATCTGCCGGCCTCGACCTTGGACCCCTGTCCCCTTGGCGAAGGATTGCGAGACCACCTAGGGAGGAACTCGGGGGTAAGGGAAAACGCTGACATCAGTTCTGAGCTTTCCTATTCGTCAAAACTGATGAGCCGCAGTTAACAGTTTATTTTTACGTGTGGAAAGGGGCGCGGGCATCTTCGGGGTGCACCCGCGAAGGGAGCTGCGCCCGTGTGCTTTTTGGTCTCTAGCTCCTCCTAGCTGGGAGGCGCTCGGTCTGGCCGTGTGCGGAGGGAGTGACCGTTGAGAGCTGGTTCAAGGCGCGCCAGTTTGACTGTTGGGACGCGGTGTCCCTCGCCTCTGTGCAGGCGGTCGGCTAGGCATGCCGCGGATAGTTGTGGCCGTATACTGACGTTTGTTTGTACCCATCTGTAAATAGCCTGTATAAAAGTTCGTTTCTCACTAAATCGCTTCGCCAGCAAGTCATATCATCGAGAAGCCTTCAAGCGGTGCATCCAGTTTCTGGAAATCACCGGACCAACACCCCCGGCAAACCTTTACTGGCGCAGTCGACAGGATTGGTGCTCTGCAGCGGCCCCGAGGAACGGACGAAGACATCCGCGGAGAGAACGACGAAGTTCGGCATCCAAGGCGAGATACCGAAAGGACGACAGGCTACGGGGGTACGAAGGTGCGAACCGCATCGGGCGTGAAACGCCGAAGACAAGGCCCTCAACAGACACAGAGTGGTACCCCTGAGCAACGGCGGCAGTTGGAAGATTCAGCCGACACGGCTTTCTGCGGAGCGGACACGGGCGCTATGGGAAACCAGCGGAGGGCGACACCTTGGTGAGAGGCCCCGCCGCTGCGGCTGATCATCGCGACAAGTGAGCGCCGTTGCGGAGGAAGTAAGCGAGTTCCTGGTGACGGGCTTCGGAGGCTGTTGGGAGCGAAGAGAGGCGACATCCTGGTGCGAAGCCTCTGGAACTGTAGGAGTCGAAGAGGGGACGCCAGCTGAGGAGTGTGTTGGACGAAGACTGGTGCAAATCTGCGGAGCAACGAGGAGGCAACAAGAGGCCTCCGAGGAAGAGAGTGCTGCAGCCGTGGGAAAGGACAAGGCGGCATCTGATGGAGAGATTGCCGTACGGCAGATCAGCTGGTGTGGACAGTGTCTGCGTCCTCTACCGTGAACAGAGCACGGAAACACGTCAAAAGTTTGCGACGCACGCCAAATCACGGCACGATCTTGGCGTGCCTTTGCCTATGCAGCCCGAGGGACTGGCCCGGCAAACGTTTACTCCAGGAATAGATAATAAGTGCAAACACTGGAAGGCAATGACATTAGAAATACAGTGGAAATACATTAGCACAGCGTGTAAACAGTGAAAGACAAACTTAATACAGTAATAAACAAACACCTACTGAGAGAGAGAAACATAGTGACTTTTCTCGAAATGTTATAGTATCAGAAATATCTGCGATGTTGTGGGGAAGGTGATTCAAGCTGACACAAGTTCGGGGTATCACTGAGTCATGAAAACATCCAGAATAAGCCGGTGCCATCCAGAATATCTAGGATAATCCAGAAAATCAGTTTTTACTGAGGACAATAACAGGAAGGAGTTATTTCCACTGTCCCCTTACAAGTGTCAGCGACGTACAGGAAGATTGGTAAGGGCCGAAATATGCTTTCTTGTGGTAGGCAAGATGGCAGCGGAAGACAGAACGAATTAATTGTTTACGACTGCTTAAGTATTCAGCAACTGAACATATTAGTGTTTCCTGGAAGCCAGCTTTTTCGCACTTAGCGATGACGTCGTCATTAGACCCGGGTCCTAAAATTAATAGCATAAGCATTCTGCGCTTGTTATAGAGATTCAAATGAGTAAATTATCGTGATAAATTGATTTACTGTGGCGCGACCTTTTCTAAAGTCGTGCTGTAGCTTGTCAGATACGAATGCTCGCTTAGAAATACACAAATATTTCTTAGCAGCATGCCTGCCATAAGATTACCGTATTAAACAAAAAAAAAACGACAATCACCCTGAATTAAGCGGTCAGCTCTTATAGTGTAGCAACAGCTTGATTTGCTTTCAAAGGGAGTTCTTCATTCAATTAGGGGACGAAGGCATAATTACGAGAAATTAACAACTGTCTTCTTATAACGACGTGCAAAGCCACTATGAAGGCTCAGGGCCCTGAGATTTATATTTTTGTTCAAGAAATTAAACTACTTCTGGTGAAAAAATGTTTCTTGATTTAGGTGCATGAAAGCTGGAGGCATAAGGGCGAGCCATTAGATCAGGATCCCGTTCAGCGAAAATGTGTGCATATATATATATATATATATATATATATATATAATATATATATATATATATATATATATATATATATATATATATATATATATATATATATATATATATATATATATGCGTAGGGATCCCAATGCGCTGTTTACTAGTGTAAGTATAGCATTACGACAAACGCGACTGTTCGTTTTAAAGGTTTATTATGCCAACAGTTTCGGGAATGGTATTCCCTTCGTCAGGGTGACACACACACACACACACACACACACACACACACACACACACACACACACACACACACACACACACACACACACACACACACACACACACGCACGCACGCACGCACGCACGCACGCACGCGCACACACACACACACACACACAAACACACACACACACACACACACACACACACACACACACACACACACACACACACACACACACACACACACACACACACACACACACACACACACACACACACACACACACACACACACACACACACACACACACACACACACACACACACACACACACGTATATATATACCACCCTATGCCTGCGAACTTCTTAATCTCATCAGCGCACAAAATTTATTTCGCTCGTTCATTATTTATGCGACAACACTTTACTTGGCACAGAGTCGTTTGCAGCTAACCGTGACCTCTGCACCGTGACCTTGCAGCTCTTAGTCAGGAACACGCATGGCCGACTCCGCTAACGTCCCAACCCTCACCCTAATACCTTTAGTCGCAAGTCCTAGACTCTCTACAGACGGATGCAAAGCTCAAATACGCAAAGAAGCTCCGCCCCATTGATTCCATCATACTCACTTCCTACGTGATCATCAAACAGTTCATTGTTAAAGCTTCTCTGGTTACCTAACAAAAGACTGTTCACAAGACGAAATTATAAGCAGAAGAATTCCGATGCCTCTCATTCGTTCATTTCAGTGAATTATTAAAATGTTGATTTCGTCCACTGTTGTTTGGCGGGCCATGGTATGTTGTTGCGAAGTGCTGTTTCATTTTTTTTAATGCGGAAGCATTGTATGGCTATGTAAGCGGTTTGGGCATGGGCTAGATAATCTCGGCCCTATAATGGAGGAACTACTTGGTATATCGGAAAAAAAATGGTATCATCGGAGTGAGCATCGAAAGAGGATGTGCAAGTGACAAAACGGTTAACGTGGGCTAATTAAGTACTTAATTAGAGCGAAAAATGTCCAAAGACTGGGCGGGGCCGAAGCAAATGTGGCGCCAAATTTGAAAACATCGGAAGTGGGTGGAGCTAAAGCATGGCGCCAAATATGAAAAACCGGAAGTGTGGACGGAGCGAATCGTGGCGCCAAATTTGAACACGAAGCGTGGCGCCTAGTTTGAAAACTCAAAATGGGCAATGATGGAACTTTATTATTTTGGGCAAAAGGGGGCAAAGAGGGGCGTTGAGGCGTCACTGCTTACGCATTCCTCCAATGCAGGTGCCGTAGTGATCTCATAATTTTTAAGTTGTGGTAGCCCCATTCACAGCCCCATTCTGATCGCAGCGAAATGAAAAATTTATCAGAAAGTTTTGTAGGCATGTACACGGAGCTTGGTACACGGAGCTTGGCATACAGAGAAACAAAAAATAAAAAAATAAACGTCCGCGCTTTCGCTTAGTCTGCTGTCCCATCTTCCACACTGTTCCGAAATGCCATTGAAGACATCGCTTTGTCACTCGTGAAACACTTGTGATTAGAAGTTAGGATATGTTTTCTCGACGAGAAATATATTTGAAGAGCCTTATTTCAATGTTCTTGTTTTCGCGAAAGGCTTCGCACATTTGCATTTGACGCTCTTTGCCAGCCCTGCCTGACATGTCGACTAACTTGGGGCTGTACTTCATCGAAACTTCGATTTTTCTACAGAATGCGCACTTAGATGTAAACGCAGCAGCCTACGCCAAATTCGATCAGTTCTGTGTGCACAAACGAGATTGTAATCTCGTCTATCTATGTAAATCTATTTAAATATTACACAATTAGCCAATTAGCTGATACGCAGCTCAGCTCTAAGTTGACACTGTCGAGGTGCATGATATTCGCGTGCGGTCGAGGAACACAAAAATTGGTTTTAAGTAAAGGAAATGACGTAGTAACTTTCTCACATATCTCCGTGGACACCCGAATTGCGCCGTAAGGGAAGGAATATTTCTGACGTGCGGTGCCGACAACTATAACTACTACTACTACTACTAGCTACTACTACTACTACTACTACTACTAATACTACTACTACTACTACTACTACTACCACGACGCCGATGGCCTTTCGGACGAACGAGCTGTATACGCTGTCGCGTAATAAACTGTGATATACACATTTGATAAATTTCTCGAATGTAACACGAACACCGTGATATTTGTTCCTGATGTCCCAGATACGGCGCCTAATTGGCCAGAGAAAGGCGGACAGCTACACAGCGATGCCTCAATTCTACTTTAACTAACATTGCAAACCAGCCTTGTTAATTTCATATCTTTTTTTATAACTGGCGGGCAAACAAAACCGCAATGCGTATACCCCGCCTCTCTATGGGCATCTTTCGCCTTTAGTAACTTTCCGGTACTGATACTCTACCGTCGCCCCGTTTATCACGATAAAGCCGAGGCGAAATATAGGAAGGACGTCCGCTCACCATTCACTGTTCTAGCATGCGATTGCTTCTAAGGCTTTGGACCGTGGTTTTTTGACGCCAGTAGCGTTGTGAGGCTCAAAACGCTGCGCATGTCTCATCGAATAAATGTTTCACAAACATTATTAAAATGGGGGCGACGTTACTTGATTTTAGACGACAACGCCCGGGTTTTTTTTTTCGACCTGACTGACAACAAAAACTCAGATTAGTGACAAAAGCACCTAGGTCGCAGCACTTATAGCTATAGTGAACTCGGAGATTCGAGCTTCTTCAGCCTCACCATGTAAGTGGGGGTAACGTTCAGGTGAAGTCTGTTGTGTGCACTTGAAACGAAGTGCGAAGTCACCTGAGCAAGCCTCACTCTCAAACGATGACTTTAGATAAAGTCAGCAAAGTCAACTTACACGGTCACAACGTGCAATGATCCTCCGCGCGCGCATTGGCTGCGTGTGGCCCGGGGAACGACGGGTGCGTCACGGAATCGCGACGAGTGATGTGTGTGACGTATGCGGTGCAGTGGAAACACTAGAACACCTGCTCCTTCACTGTGCCGCGTTCGCCGATGCTCGTCGCGATATGCTCGCGGCCTATAGGGCGCAGGGCATACTACCAGACTCCATCAAGACGCTATTGTGGCCGCAGGGCAGTGCGCGCACTCGTGAGCGAACTTTGGTGAGCCTCTGTGCATTCCTCGAACACACGGGCTTGACGTCCCGTCTGTTCTCCGTCAGGTAGTTACACGCAGTGACCGAACGCTCCGCGAGTTCTACCTTGAACGATTAATAACTGGAAGCCCCACTCCAGTTGTAACCACACAGTGCTGTGCGCTGTGTGATTTAATTCCTCTAAAATGAACTAATCACGCGCACAACCTGGACACATTTCTTGTTGTGTAAATAGTTTGTAGATATTACTTCTCCCTCTATCCTCTCTTCCTGTCCCCTCACCTCTTTCATTTCATTTCTCCACTCTGCCTGCTATCCTTTATTTCCGCTGCCCCAGCTCAGGTGCTTCAGTATCGATGGCAGATGCCGGGGCTAGCAAAAATCTTTTCCTTCCTTTTTACTATTATTTTAATAAAGAACCACTACCACCACCAGTTCAGTTCTGAGGCGAGGCTAGCGAGTTATCGTAGGTAACAGCTGAATATGGGAAACTTACGCAGGAAAGAGAACATTTAGGATCACCTGAAGTTTTAGATACAGAAACGGTTATGTATGCTTACAGGGCGAGATTTGGTGCTTTAACACAAAACTGAACGATGCTTGTCATTTGTAGGCATAAGCAAAATAGTCAGAGTGATGCACGATTAAAAAAAAAGAACAATGTGTTCTCGGAAGAGCAGAGTTTCGGCGGACACGAAGGAAAGGAGGAAACCCAGTCCGGCCGCGCGTAAAATAAAGAACCCGTCAGAATAGCGGTGTCGATCGGCAGCGCCATCTTTCTTCGGCGGTCCTCATCAGGACGTCAATAAATCTCGAACCCGGTGCTCTAATGACCCTTGAACTGCATCACCACCTCGGCGCTCCGAAGCGACGAAGTATAAAACGTTTCTTTCCTCTTTTTTTTATTCTTTTCCTGCGCCACAGTGATACACTTTTTCGCTGGCTGAACACGCCGGTATCTGCGTTCCCGCGCCTTCCGCCGCTGAGACACACCTACAAAAGTGTCTCTTTCATCCCCCCTCCCCCCCCCCCCCCGCCCCTGCCCACCTTCTTGAGTTTTTCTTTCCAGCATCAGAAATAAAAAAAAATTCAGAGCATTGCTGTGGCGCTGTAGGTTGTGGATCGGACATAAGGAAAAACACAAAACGACACCGCTCCCGACTTTAGAACAAAGCTTCCCTAAAAACGAATAAAAAAATAAAACAGAAAGTAGAGTAAATGAAAGGGATGTGAGGAGCGAAAATAAGAAAGTGTTCAGCGTAAAAAAAAAGGGGGGGGGGGGGGAGAGGGTGGAAAAAAAATCTCTTTTTTTGCTATTCCGAAATAGATGCCTGACAGAGAGGGAGCTTTGAAGGAGGTGGGAGAGTGTACACTGGCGACCTCACGCGGCCTAAAACGGAAAGTGGTGCTGCGCGCACCCGGGAGAAAAGGACGACCAGCTCCGAACTGCCTGCCTGGCTCCCCACACTCCGCTGCCATCGCACCGACACTTGGCCGGACCTGGCGAAGAAGAATCCTCGGCGGAGTAATCGAACGTGCTGCAAAGGGCGCCCCGGCGACGTCGGGGTCCGGGTTTCATTACGGTGTTCGCCAGAGGAGAAAAACACGTTCGTAGCGCCATCGGTCTTTTTCCACTCCCCACCCTTCCTTTTTTTCACGACATTATTGGCGAGACACACACACAAATACGTCCACACACGCTTACGCATAAGTACTCACACGAGATAAATACAGAAAAAAGAGAGAGGGTAAAGAGGAGATTTTGAGCGGTGCAGCAAGCAGCCTGAAAAAGTGCACCCCCCCCCCCCCCCACTTTCTACTTTCTTTTAACCCTGGCCTTACAAGACGGCACGCGCTGCTATACGCAGCTTCGAGGCCCGACTGACGGGAAGACGCGCCAATATACCAACGACCAAAGCGGTGGAAAACCGTAGGACTGGAAGTTTCCGCCAAGAACCTTATTTTTTCTTCTTTATTATTCTTTTGCACCCGTATTTGTTTTTCTTTACGCATAAGCTACGGCCCCCTTCCGCTCTTTTCTTTCGCTCCCGTCTTTTTTTTTTTTTTTTTGGTCGCGGGATGATAGTTCAGGCGCCCACCGTTCAGAGCAAGTAGTGACGGGACCTGGAGGCCACTCACTCGTCTTCTTCGCGTTCTCCATCAAACAACCGCTACTATTTACGAGCGTTAAAACCGTTGCGGGCGGGGTGAAAAAAAAAAAAAGAGTTGGCAGGAGTTATACGATGCGAAGATGAAGTAAGCTCTCCCAGCACGGCGACTGCGGCGCGCGAGGGAAAGCCGACGCCTGCTCCCTCTGTTGACGCTGAAAGGGACTCGCTGAGCTCTGCGGCGAGCCGCCTGGCGAAAGTGCGACAGAGGTAGGGAGGAATTCCGCGACGATGTTCAGCTCGAGCGAAGAGGGGGATCGTCAGCATTTTACCAGGAAAAAGAAAACAAAGTTAAATACAAAATGACGGAAGGGGGCGCATTCACGAACGTAAACGTGATATACGGGCTGCTGAAAAGCTGTCGACGGGACAAATGTCTTGTTTGACATCGTTGGATGCTCCACTGGACCGAAGCAGTTTGTTTAGAGCTGTCGCGAAATGATGGTGGTACAAAAGACGTGGAGCAGAGAAAGAGGGGGGAACATACTCTAGCATGCAAGACGGGGCAGGGATGATGTCGATAACTCTTTCGGCGCTTCGATAGCGCGCCAGTGGAGAGGTTTCCGTGCGCTTTTTTTCCGAAATGGAGACGCAGAAAAAAGAAGACAAAAAAATGACAACATATCAGTCAGTTTACCAGGCGCGCTGTGCGGAGGCGTTCAGAAAATACATCAGCGGTCTGTAGTGCGTGTGGTGACGTTTCATGCCGTGAGCTGATTCGAAGATTACCATGGATCGGAGGGAGAGAGGACAAAGGGGAGGGGGGCATACAAAAAGAGGTCAAATATCGGGTACCTTCAAAACGTCCCCACAACTACGCATCTATCAATAAGCTCCTGGGGTGATTCTAGCCGGTGTGCCATGCAATTCTGCTGCCATGCATTTGCTTAGTTTTAGTAATTTACCTATATTTATCATTGCATAATCTTGTGATAATGCTCGCGTTGTAACTCGGAATTTTTCGCAAAATTAAGTAGAATATTGCGCGTATATTTTTGTTTAGTTGTTCGTGTTTGTTTTTATCTGCTTTTTTCAGTGCTATATTGTGACTATTATTACTTTTTACTGCCCCCCCCCCCCCTTTTATGTACTACCCTCAGTAGACGGCGTCTAAGGGGATTTAGAATAAATAAATAAATCTGCCACCTCACTTCGTGAAATGGGCTGCAGTAAACGTGAAACTGCGCTACCACGCGGCGAACGCGGAAAGCAACTCTGCGCAAAAACAAACAAGCAAAAAAAGATTACAATTGTTACAAGGAAGGTGTTTTAAACCTATTCCCCAACCGATTTCATCTTTCTTATTTAATTTTGTTTTCATCTCAGCACTAGGCCAATTTACTTTACCCCCCTCCCCAATCCGCTGTTTTTTATTTTCCCTCTACCCGTGATACACT
Organism: Amblyomma americanum; assembly: GCA_030143305.2. Lineage (NCBI taxonomy): Eukaryota > Metazoa > Arthropoda > Arachnida > Ixodida > Ixodidae > Amblyomma > Amblyomma americanum. Next base: position 860 of record JARKHS020005807.1, on the reverse strand, counting down.
AGTTGTGCGGGTGAAGACCCCCTTCTGTCAGCCTCATTCTGCACTAAGGCGCCCGTGTGCTGTGCGATGTCAGTGCACGTTAAAGATCCCCAGGTGGTCGAAATTATTCGGGAGCCCTCCACTACGGCACCTCTTTCTTCCTTTCTTCTTTCACTCCCTCCTTTATCCCTTCCCTTACGGCACGGTTCAGGTGACTGCCAAGATATGTGAGACAGATACTGCGCCATTTCCTTTCCCCCAAAACCAATTATTATTATTATTATTTATGAGGCAGGGCTGACTAATGCTCGTGAAATTGTATTAAATTGAAGGATATAGCGTGGGACAATGTAGTGTGCTACCGTATAGCATGGTACGGTATGTAGGGATAGCACGGTACGGCTGCGAAGGTCCTATTCTTTGTTCATTGTCTTGATTATGCGGCCTAAACTTTTTGCTACACGAGACGTGATTAGAGCACTCTGAAACGGTCATTTTGGGGGCTTTTTCTCTGAAGTTCGCTCTCATACTTAAATTGAGCGCGGCTGAAAGCTGAGTTCTGAGTATGCACGGTGATATCGTGGCCGGTGAGAGAGAAAAAGAGAAGGAGGGCATTTATTCGCCGAGTCGCCGTTGAGTTTTTCTTCAGTTTGCTTGAGCAAGTAAGCCCAATAAACACTTTGAGTTCTCCAGCCTGATTGTCGGTCGTTAACGATTTCGTCCTTTGTTGACACAGCCACACTTATGTATACGGCATGGTGTGGTATGGTATGGTTTGGTTTATGGGGGTTTAACGTCCCAAAGCGACTCAGGCTATGAGGGACGCCGTAGTGAACGGCTCCGGAAATTTCGACCACCTGGGGTTCTTTAACGTGCACTGA
>JARKHS020005806.1:0-203093 GCA_030143305.2 Amblyomma americanum | reverse complement strand
AACTGGTCTCTCGCATGTATCGCGAAATGCTCGCCTGGTAGCCTAGTGTAACTCCCGCTACAAAAATTGCCGATGGCCAGGCTCTGTCACGCCAGGATATACGTAAAGAAAGCACGGAGTCTTCTGCATCGGAAGAGTGCATTCACTAGATGCGCCTTTAATCATGGTTAAAGCTTGAGCCGTCTTGGCGGAGTAGGACCATCTCCGCCTCAACCGCCAAAGGCCCTGGTTTAATTCCCAGCCTAGGCACAGTTTTTCAAAGCGAAAGCTGTACTGCCCCAGCCAGCGAGCCATTCCGGCTCGTCGCGCCGTATGCCGTATGCCGCATGCCGTGGCCGACCTTGAGACGCCGTTGCCTAGCAATGCCGCAGCCGCGCTCCAACCGATCGCGCTGCCGTCGACACCGTTGCCGTCACCGCTCTCTCCACCAAATTGCTCCGCTGTGGTAGAGGAAGAGGAGGTGCCGCCTCGTAGTGAGTACATATATATATATATATATATATATATATATATATATATATATATATATATATATATATATATATATATATATATATTATTTTATTTCATAATACTGCAGGCCAATAGATTGGCCCATGCAGGAGGGGCTATACAAGGCATTGAAAATGACAAATACTAAGAAAATACATGGGGTTACAAACAATGAGCAGAATAACGAAATACAACGCTCATTTACTCGAGAAAATGCTTCTCAAGAGCTTTACTAAAATTTGAGGACTGGAAAATGGCCTCGGGAAGAGAGTTCCAGTCGGAAACAGTCCGTGGAAAAAAAACTGTGCTTGAATGAGTCAGTCTTTGCAAAAATGGGTTCCAGCAAATGAATTCGTGAATGGTGTGTTCGGCGCGACAATTGTTTGAGAATTTCAGGGCGGGGTATGTTTAGTTTATGTGTTAAAAGGTTATGCATAAACAACAGACGGGAAATTTTTCTGCGTACTTCAAGTAATGGAATATGGTTGGTTTTCATTAGTGTTGTAGGTGAGTCTAACCTCCTGTATTTGTTATAAATAAACCTAACCGCTTTCCTTTGCACCATATCTATCTTGTATATGTCTTTCTTTATGAATGGATCCCATAATACCGAAGCGTACTCTAATTTGGACCTAATGAATGTTGAGTATGCAAGGAGTTTAACTTTACTTGGGGCATCTTTAAGCTTCCGCCTTAAGTAACAAAGCTTAGAAAAGGACGAGGAGCAAATGTCTGCAATGTGTGAAGTCCATGTTAAGTCATGAGTTAACGTTACCCCTAAATATTTATATTGTGTAACCTCGTGGATTACATGATTTTGCAGGGTGTAAGAGAAAGGACTAAGATGCTTTTTGCGCGAAATGCGTAAGAGAATAGTTTTATCAAGGTTTAGTTGCATATCCCATTTTACACACCACTGATGAACCGCTAGAAGCGCATTTTGCAAGAAGTAGTGATCGTTCTGGTTATTTATGGTCTTAAAAAGTATGCAATCATCTGCAAAAAACTTTAAAGAGACATTTCCGGGGATGGAAGCAGACAGATCATTTATATAGATTAGAAAAAGCAGTGGCCCTAAGACGCTGCCTTGAGGTACGCCTGAAGTAATTGGAAGATCGTTAGATCTGCAGCCATTAACGTCTACGTATTGTTTCCTATGTTTAAGATAAGCATGAATCCAGTTGACAAGATAAGTAGGGACGCCAATACTATCTAATTTAGAAATGAGTTTGCCATGAGAAACAGTGTCTAAAGCTTTGCGGAAGTCTAAAAAAAGAACATCAACCTGCCCGGATTTATCAAGAACAACTTGGAATTCATTAACAGTAGAAACCAACTGCGTCACGGTGGACATACCCTTTCTGAAGCCGTGTTGCAAAGGGGATAAAATGTTATTTTCAGCTAGAAACGAATTAAGGTACCCAGAGACTATGTGTTCTATTAACTTACAACAAGAAGAAGTAATTGAAATCGGTCTGTAGTTAGAAATACTTAGCTTATCTCCTTTTTATGGATTGGTACAACGCGGGCCATTTTCCAGTCCTCCGGCACATCACCAGAAGTTAAAGAGACTTGAAATATCTGTGTTAAAAACTGAGATAATTGCGTTGCAAAACGTTTAAGAAAAGCATTTGCAAGCCCATCAGGACCAGAACATTTCTTATCATCAAGTTTACGCAGCATCGACAGAACACCATCCACAGAAATAGCCGGTACGTTACCAAGATCATCACCTCGAATTCTAGCTGTGGTTGCCCTCTCCGTCAGAAATACGCTTTGAAAGTAAGAGTTAAAACCTTCTGCAATCACTGTGCAGTCGGTCACAATGTCGTCATTAATTCGAACCTTACTAAACTGCTCATTCTTTCGACCTAAAAATTTCCAAAACTTTTGGGGATTGCTTCTGATGAATTCGGGGAACGTCATTTCAAAATAATGAAACTTTGCTGATTTTAACTTTAAGGCAAGTTTCTGTTTGAGTAGTTGGAACTGTTGTAATGAAGATATCCTTTTCTTCCTAAATCGCTTCACTTTGCGTTTCAGTTGAAGAAGTTCTCGACTTATCCAAGGATTGCGACGGTTGATATGAACTTTTCTAAGTGGAATAAAATGTTCGGTACAGTACTGCACTGCATTCTTAAAGTGATGCCACAAACTATGAACGTCATTCCCGGAGGAGCTGCTTAACAGCGACTGTAAGCCGTCGATGACTGCATTATCATTAGCACGAACGAATTCCTTTATCATTTTAGCCTGACGCACCCCCGAAGCACCAGGCGAAACACAACAAAAGTATAAAAGACAATGATCTGATATTCCCGGTTCAACGTCAAGCACTCCATCAAAAAAGGTTTGGCTAACAAAGAATAGGTCTAGTACAGATGACTGTCTGGTGTATTCACGAACAGCTTGCTTAGGGTTTAAAGAAAACATCAGATCTAAAACAATATCACATGAGGCACATAGGCCATACGATGGTTTGTCCCAGTCGATGGCAGGAAGATTGATGTCACCGGTAAGGATAAGATTCCGATTCCGGTAATGTATTAAATGATCGAAAAGACTAGACATAAAATATTCCGTTGCATCAGGTGGACGATACACAGCGCAAAGGTAAAAGGTGAAGCCATGCGTTACTAGGCGCAAAAACAAGCTTTCATGCTGATCAATTTGGTCAAGGAGCGTTACGTTCACTTCACACCTAGCAATAACAGCAACCCCACCACCACGTGAACCGCGATCACGTCTGTAAATGACGTAGCCCGGTGGCACAATTTCTTCATCAAAAATACCACTGTTTAACCATGTCTCGCTTATCACCAGTACATGGGGATCATAAGAGAAGAGCACTACCTCAAGGCTGTCTGTTTTATTAACAATGCTTCTGGCATTCAAAGATATCACACGTAGTTGGCGAATCTCAGGTGGTGGTTTCTTCCGACTGCCAAAAGAATTGCCAACGATGTTTTCTGCAGATGACGGTATCTGTTTAATTTGATGATCATTAATAAGGGCGTTGAAGGAAGACCGAATTGAACTTGTGGCCTGTCAAGTAGAAGAAGCGGGAGCACATTTCCTTCGCGGACGCCCGGCATTTTTCACTGATTCAGAGGAAGTTGCGTCATTACTCGGTCGTTTTGACCGATATCACCTGAAACTGCACCACTTACTTTATACCTTTGGTTCTTCTTTTCGTCCCACGCGTACACCTCTTTATTGACAACTAATTTGTCATATTTGAGGTACACTTTATCCTCGGGCTTCTTAATATCCTTAACAGTAGCCCAAAGTAGCTTTCTCGTTTTCCGTAGCCTAGGTGAAAAGTCCTCTGAGATGGACGTTTGGGAACCCTTCAATTTTGAAGCATTCCGGAGAACCTCTTCCTTTTCAGCGAAATCAAAAAACCTCATAATCACGGGACGCTTTTTATCTTCAGCTTTTTTCCCCAAACGGTGCACCCTCTCCAAACTCCCTACTTTGACTGCAAGTTTGCTTTCAAATATTTCCGTCAGAACATGCTTCTTAAGGTCATCTACTGTTTCAGTTTCTGACTCTTCAATGCCATAAATGAGCAGGTTGTTACGACGAGAGTAGTTTTCAAGGTAGTCCACCTTTGTCCTTAGCGAAACTATTTCTCTGTTAAATCCTGACAACGAGTGCTCGCTTGCTTCCACCCTTTGGGCTGTTTGCGATAGTACTTCCAGTTTGCTTTCAATTGAAGCAAGTCTGATTTGTTTCTGATATATGCAAGTCAAGTTTTGCCCCTAGAGACTGAATTTGGCATGGAGACCTTTTGATATATATATATATATATATATATATATATATATATATATATATATATATATATATATAGCGCTTCGCCTCAATGTATTGAACATATGCGATACCTGATACATGATTTAAGAGCTGCAGCGGGTCCTCCGGCCTAATATATTACATAATGGCGGAGTGCTTGGCTTGAAGCACTCTGGCACGGGTCGGTCCGGTATTGCACCGCCTCCGTGATCGGCCCGGGGCATATTAGCGCGATGCGTCTTTTCTTTCACTCTTTACTATTCTATCCTTTACCCCCTCCTACTTTCTGCACGCGGCAGCGAGCAGTATCTCCCGCATATATCGTTGGACACCTGAACCGCGCCGTAAAGGAAGGGACAAAGCAGGGAGTGAAAGTAGAAAGGAAGAGAGAGGTGCCTTAGTGGAGGGCTCCGGAAATATTTCGACCACCTGGGGATCTTTAACGTACACTGACATCGCACAGCACACGGGAGCCTTAGCGTTTTTCCTCCATAAATACGCAGCCGCCGCGGTCGGGTTCGAACCCGGGAACTCCGGATCAGAAGTCGAGCGCCCCAACCACTGAGCTACCGCGGCCGGATTTTCTCATGATGCCAATTTTCATCTTCATTCACATCGCATGGATGTAAAGAAGAGAGAGGTGCTATGGAAATTGCAATTTGGTTGGCGAGGACTCTCCTATCCTTTAACTCTCCTACTTTCAGCACGCGGCTGCGAGCGTGGCTCGGCTTGAGCCAGTAGGCAGGCCCGTGCACTTTCCTTTTCTTTCTTCCTATCAGCAACAACAAAAGTGTATTGTAGTCGTTATGGAGAGCGTGAAAGAGACGAAACGACAGAACGAAGCGAGGAAGAGACAACGCGCTCAAGAGACGCCAGAAGAACGCGCCGCATGACTCGAGAAGCGTAGTAACGAAGATGCAGCTAGAAGTTGTGCCACGGCCCGGAGTGACTCTTCAACTGCGGAAGATACCGGTTTGAGTGCTCGAGAGCGTCGGTAGTAGTAGTAGTAGAAAACATTTATTCCAGAAAGGTAGGATAGAGAGGCGAAAATACAGATTTTGGGTGGAGTCTTATTTCAGGACCCCAATGTCCACCGCAGTTGCTCTTGCTTGGGATATCAGTTTTCGCTGCGTCGCCAAGTCAGAGCTGAGCAGGGCAGACTCCCACTGTTCCTGAGAGTGATGTTTGTCTAGTTCGGCGGGCTTGGGACCGGAGCAGCCCCATGTTACATGATATGTTGCTGGAATTCCGCCACACCAGGGGCAGATTCTGTCATATCTGTCAGGGAAGATGATGTCGTACTTGTGTAGGTTAGGAAAGGTGTTCGTCTGTAGTTGTCGCCATTCCCTCGCCTCTGCCGCCGTTAGCTTACGGTGTGGTGGGGGATAGACTTGTCTTTTTGTTCGGAGAAGGAGAAGGCGCTCGCCGTACGTAGAGGGGAGAGGGGTGAGGTCGGGGAGGTTAGTCACTCGGTTAGTATATCCTCGAGGTAGACTGTCCGCGGCCTCGTTTCCCTCGAGCCCCTCGTGCCCAGGAGTCCAAGTGATTTGGTGCTTGCATGTGGAATTTTGAACTTGTGGGGTTGTCAGAATGGGAGCGACGGAGTGTGGAAGTCTGCCAGAGAGGAAGAGGCGACACGCGGGCTGGGAGTCAGTAATAATTTTTAGCTTATTTCCCGTAGCATCGCTGTTCTGGATTGCGAGGGCAATCGCAGCAGTTTCTGCTACTGTGGGAGAGCAGTTTCGTAGGGAGGCGCTGGCGATTTCTTTGAAATTGGTGTCCAAGACGACCGCCACCGCGTTTGTTGAATAGGGGTACATGGCTGCGTCGACGTATACAGCATTTTGTGCCTGTCAATGTGTGCGGCGCAGATAGTTCACTCGCGCCTTTCGTCGTCCCTTTTGTGAGTCCGAGTGCATGTTCTTCGGGAGTGGAGCTACATACACTCGAGTTCGCAGAGTTGAGGGTAGGTCTCGGTTGTCCTGGACGGCGCGGCGCGAATGTCAGCCGGGGAACCCACTCTTTCCAAGATTGCGCGCCCAGCTTTGGTGGTGAGGAGGCGTTCCTTTCGCGATGCTAGGACGGCTTCTCGAATTTCTTCTATTGTGTTGGTCAGTCCCAGGTCCTCGAGGTGGCAGTTGGTCGTGCACATCGGGAGGCCTAACGCATGTTTGTAGGCGGTATGGATGATGGCGTCTGCTTTGTCTCGCTCATTCCCCAGAAGTGGTAGGAATGGCAGACCGTATGACAGGCGGCTCATAACTAGAGCCTGTATCAGTCGGAATGACACGCTAGGTAGACGACATGCCGAGAAAACGAAGCTTTCGCAATTCAACTAGGGTTAAATCGAGCTAAACAACAGCCAATTTTTTTTCATTTTCATTTCTCCACATTTCAACTTCTCTACATTTTCATTTCTCCACATAACTGAAAATTGAAAGTTGGATTGACATGCCTTAAGAGGACGAAGAAGAAGGAGAAGAAAGTTGAATTTTGAGGAAAGGCGCGGCGCTGGCAGTGGCGGAACACGTGTGGCTTGGTGCTACTGGTGGCACATGAGCAGTAGTGATTAGGGTGCGAGAAGGAGAGAAAAATATCCGCGGCGAAGCGCGCATTGTGACGTCATGTGCCTCCTCGGGGCACCGCCTTGCGAAATCGCAAGTTCGCGGCCGGTAAAGCTTTCGCTTTAAAAATTAGCTGTGGTTCAACTACTGCTGAATCTAGTTAGAGAGCGAAAGCTGCAGTGTATCGGGTAAGTAGACGCGGCTTGGCCTCTAACTTTGATTTCGTTCCGCACACTGCATAGGCAACGCGCCTACCCTGGCAGGTAGCGGTTAATTTAATGGTTGGTCGCGAGAGGTTGGTCACCAAATGAGCGGTGCGGCTTAATGGCTTAGCTCGGCTATGCCAGGATATACATAGCGAAAGGTAAGGCATAGCATGGTTAGCCTCGGTTAATCATGAATGCAAGTCCAGGTTAGTCCAGGTTAGTCTGGTTGTCTAGCTATGTTGTTGTCGCATTATAGACGACACAACTGTGGTTGCGGCGCACGCGAGCTCTTCTTTTCATCCTCCGACATGTTATCAGGCATGCGACGCAGCTCGCGAAGCGAGCGGAGGCGAGCGCTAGACCAGAAACGCGCTGTCGTCATACCAAACGGCGGTGGCGAGCCGCGCGGTGTGACGTCATGCCAGATGGTGCGGCGAGCGCGCAGAGCACAGTAACCGTCTCGCATATCTTGGTGGACATCAGAACTGCGCAGTAAAAGAAGGGATAAAAGAGGGAGGGAAAGAATAAAGAGAAAACTGAAAATTGAAAGTTGCATCTTGAGGAAAGGCGCGGCGCTGCGCAGCGGCGAAACACCGGTGGCTCGGTGCTACTAGTGGCGAATGCACAGTTGTAACTAGGGAGGGAGAGAGAAAAATGCGCCGAGTGTCGTCACTGCTCCTCGCGCATGCGCAGCATGGCTCTCCAGGAATCGCGCGACACTGCTCAAGCTGCGGCCAGTAAAGCTTTCGCAGTTGCTAAGCTCGGCTATGCCAGGATATACGCAGCGAGGGGTACGTTTCCCTGGCAGAGCTTGTTGTGGTCACTGTATATTTACAAATGAGAGACATTGGGTATACACATCTGTTATTCATTTTGCTTGACAGAGACAAAGACTGCCCGATGATCTGTTACGTAGCATGCAGCGGTCTCAATTTTGTCTATAGATTATTTCGATTTGGTACAGCCTCTTTAGTATACAAGCTCTTTTGTAGTTCGCCATTGTGTTGTCTCGACGTGAGGGTCCCAAGGTAAATTAAAGTCAAACTTTTCTTTCATACACTGAGAGAGTCCTGTTGCCTGTTGAAATCACCAAGAGTCGCACACAACTGTGAAACCGTGTCGTAGGCAGGTATACACGTGGTAACCACATCAATCATCTGCTTGAGAGATGTTCCCGGTGTGACGTAGGCTTCTTGGATGATAATGCCGCTTTTAAGAAGCCGAACTCCGCAGGCTTCATTATTATTCATCGTGATTGAAGGCGATGTTTGTCAGCGGTGATACCTTGTTTCACGTACACAACGACTCCATCGTTCTTATTTAGTTCAAGCCAACTGCCAGGCGACAACCTCAGGATCGGAAGTTAATCTTCTCTTGTCTATATCGCCACTTAGCAGCGGCTAGACTCTCCTTCTCTGCAAGCATGACAAATGTGATACAGACGCCCACTCATCATTATATGCAATCCTGCGCATGCGAAGCGGGTTTCTGCTGACAAAGCGGCGTGCGGCGAGGCGGCGACGAAGAACGCGGCTCAGCTGTGGGGTCTCTCTGGTTACCATGGTAACCGCGCGTGCGCACAACTGCTCATCCGCGTGTCGTCACGCTCGGCTTTGACGGTGGAGCAGGCACGCGGCTGCGGACGCGGCGACGGCGAAGCGCACGCCGCAAGCGCACGCCGCACTTTGCTCCTCTTCGGATGCCATGGTAACGGCGCATGCGCACAACTTTCCTCTCCCATGTACAGCGAAATGCTCGACCGGTAGCCCAGTGTAGCTCCCGCTACAAAATAAGGTCATAGTGTTTCTGCCTGGCCACCCGCTTTGTAAGAATTTGTTGTGCCCTGAGCTTTGAGTGCGTATATAATGTTTTGTCTGTTTGCACTGTCCAATAAACTACCCTTTCAGTTCACGAATTGACACACACTCATTTAGGAAAAAAAATTCTTGACGTCTCGCACTGACATCGCCATTGGGTTAAACAGTGTGACGTCATCAAAACTGCAAAATCTTAAATGTTAACGAGTAATAGTTCTAGTATTTACAGCACTGTGTACAGAGGAACAGAAAAGAATTGAAGTGAATGTGGAATATAAATAAAATTAAATGGGATTGCAATTTCAATATTTTTATTTAACTGGCATGCAAGTTGCTTTTGTGGCTGCATTAATTTTACCTTCCCTTTGTATCCAGTTGTAACAAACGCCACTGAAAAGCTCGTTTTAAGTGTGCCGGGCATATCAACAAATGCATATATATGCGATATGTTTGTAGTTGATACTTGATAACAGAATATGTGACATGTGTCCACATACGACATACGTGCCCACGCATGTCACAGATGTCATCACTATGGCGTCTCTCATAGCCTCGGTCGCTTTGCGAAAAACTGGACACCCGCCGTGGTGGCTCAGTGGTTGGGGCGCTCGGCTACTGATCCGGAACACCCGGGTTTGAACCCGACCACGGCGGCAGCGTTTCGATGGAGGCGAAACGCAATGGCGCCCTTGTGCTTTACAATGGCAGTGCTCGTTAAAGATCCCCAGATGTGGAATGGAATGGAATGGAATGGAATGGAAAACTTTATTGGTTCTTAAGATATTAGCGAGTTAAGGACGAAGTCTTCATTCTTGATAACTTTGGGTCCTCTTCAGCCTTGGGTGGGCCCCTAGTCCAGGGCACCACTGAGTCGGGCCACCTCGCTTGCGTGTGCTATGAGGGCCCTTTGGACCTCTAGCTCGCAGCTGGTGAGCCGGCTCACCCATTGCTCCTCACTTGGTGTGGTATGTTTGTGGAATGTCTTGTTTCTCTCGCATTCCCATGTGATGTGCTATAGTGTTGGCCTTGCTCCGCACCACGGGCATACGGTGCTATAGTGTGTGGGGAACATCCTGCTTAGTATGTAAAGATTTGGAAAGGAACCCGTCTGCAGTGTACGCCATCCTGCGGTTTCCTCCTTCGTCAACGCTTTGTGTGGTGGGGGTATTGGAATCTTAGCCCTCTATATAGGTTTAGCAGCTCTGAATAACTGTCCCCGCAAGTAATCTGAGGCTCTGCCGGGAGGACTGAGGTGCCCGCTCGGATGGTTAAGCCTCGAGCTAAGCTGTCCGCCCCTTCATTGCCCTGAATTCCTGCGTGGCTTGGTATCCAGATTATGTTATGTGCAGGTTGTCCTTCATAGAGCGGTGCTCTACTAAGGATCTTGAGTACCGTGCTGCTTATTCTACCCCTGATATAGTTTCGGCACGCCTCTTGTGAGTCTGTTAGGATGTTGAGGAATTTTCCTATCCTGTATCCTTCCTCTGCTGCCAGTGCGACAGCTATTTCCTCTGCTTCGGTTATGTCTGATACCGCTGCCGTGAGACTCGTGATTAGTTTGCTTTGATTATTAGCAACTACCGCTACTGCGTGTTTCCTGTGTTCTTTTGGATAGAGGGAAGCATCTGTGTAGACTGTGTTGTCTCTCTGCCCCATCGTTTGTTCGTAGAATTCTGCATAAGCCTGTCCCCTGCTGGTATGGAGATTGGGGTCCATATTGCGGGGGACAGGTTGTATGCGTAGTTTCTTCCTTAGCAGGTCCGCTATTATTGGCCTACTACTTTGCGGTTTTTCTCTTTCCAAACCCAGCTTTGTCAGGAGCGCCCTTCCTGTTGTTGTGTTACTGAGCCTTCGCGCTTGTGCCTTGAGCTGGCATTCTTTTAGTTCTTCAAATGTGTTGCTGATTCCCAGTTGCATCAGCTTGTCATCGGATGTGTTTCTTGGGAGATGAAGGGCTGTTTTGTATGCCTTCCGAAGGATTGCTTCGGCTTGTTCTCTTTCGGCTTTGATGGTTACATGGTACGGCAGGTAGTATGTGACCCGGCTGACCACCAGGCTTTTGACCAGCCTGAGGGTATCTTCCTCTTTCATGCCGTATCACTTGTGCGCAACTCTGCTGATCATGCGGCCTACTTGTCCCAGATGGTGGAAATTATTCCGGAGAATACTTAGCCAGATATAATGGCAACAAAACAGGTGTATACTACGTGAACGCCTCCGACCCTCACCATGGGGGATGGTACACGGCCGCGGTAGTTCACAACAGCAGCACAGTTTTGGGATGTCATTCCGGCCAAAGGACGAATCTTAACATAAAACCGAAACAAGAGTTTATTAGATTTCCGATGGCAGTGGGCAAGCATACCGACGCTACGCTCGTCTCGGTAGGGGAAGGTAGGCTAGCCCTCCTCCCAGCCAGGCAGAGTGTTTTCGTAGCCGCCGTAGGTGACGCATGCCTTGGGTGACGCAGCGGTGGCGCTGGGTTTTATCGGGGACGCGGTCCAGCGTGTGGCCATGTTACGCTGGCCCGGATGATAACAAGGTAAAGGCTGCGCGGAAATGTGCGCAGTGTGTCGCCAACTTTTGCATAATAGTGGAGAAAAAGTTAACCCAAAAATCTGCCGGCCTCAATGTTACAACAATCAAGAAACACACACCGGCTTAGGGACATTCACTTTGACGGTTGCTGCGTTTTTATGGAGGCAAAACGCTAAGGCGCCCGTGTGCTGTGTAATGACAGTGCACGTTAAAGATCCCCAGGTGGTCGAAATTATTCCGGAGACATCCACTACGGCACCTCTCTCTTCCTTTCTTCTTTGACTCCCTCCTTTATCTCTTCCATTACGGCGCGGTTCAGTTGTCCAACGATATATGAGACAGATACTGCGCCATTTCCTTTCCCCCCAAGAAACCAATTATTATTATTATTATTATTATTATTATTATTATTATTATTATTATTATTATTATTATTATTATTATTATTATTATAATAGAGGGTTGCACCGAAGGAGAATAGGACGGGGATAGTAAACGGTAGCCCTAGTCGAGGGAGGAGAATTTGCAGATACTTAATTTTTTTTGCGTTCAAACCCGGCCTATGCAGAGGATGTACTTATCCAAGAATTAAACACCGGCATGACGCACGAGCATTCGACGGTATGAACCCACATCCTCGTAAATCAGAATTAAGGCGAGGAATCCCGCAGTTCAAGAGTGTCATAGGAACCTCACACGGCCTTGAATCACATGAGCGTACGCTTCATGGAAATTTTTATTGCTCGTAGTCCGCTATAGCCAGGCAAATGGCTCATGTTATGCAGTAGCTGGAAGTGTTTATAACGGGACGCATTCAGCAGGATATTGCATAGAACGACGGAACAAACAGGCGTTTGATGGCTCAATTTGATAAGAAATTGGCCTCTTCATTTGCTGCAATGCCGCAATGCCCTGGAATTCACATAAACAGCACTTGTTACACAAGACGGGGCAGACAGAACATTAGGGATCACTACAAAGTACTAGTCCCTCGAGCTTCAAAGTGCTGCCAAGACATTGATGAAGTCCAAAACATGATTACTTGAAAAATATAGCGGGGAACTATTAAAGGGCCAAACGAATAGGAAGAAATTCATGTGCGAAAATAACTCCTATATGGTGCATGGGAATACATACCTACTGCCGCTTTTTCCCCATGTTGAGACCCGTCTGTCAGCTTAACCGCCTCGCTCAGATAATGAAACAGATATTTTCTGCGAGACCATTAACACGGTGGCAGTCAGTTTCTTTGCACTTTGTGGCCACGTATGGTCAAAGCAATTCGAAGGAGCAGCCTGAACAATGCTGACGCTTGCACAGCCATAAGCGAGAGTGCAATTTTGGACACCATGGACTCCATAAAGACAAATTGAGCCATCTTATATTGCGGCGATGTTTATCTGGAAAGAAAGCTAGGTGTGTCAAAGAAATGACAGAAGCCATTCCGAGCATAGGCTCAAGTGCGCGTGAGAAGGTGCGCACTGTGAGAAACTTGAAGCGAGAGTTCGTGTCCCATACGAGGGCTTCCAAAAACAGGGCATTAGCAAGTGATATTGGCAAACCGAGGAAAAGCCAATGAGCGCGCCTCTCTTAGAGCCACAAAGGAGAATGAAAATTGGTAGTTTGAGGAAATGAAATGGCACAGGATCTCTCACATACCGGCGGTCACCTGAACTGCACCGTAAGGGAAGAGATAAAGCGGAGAGTGAAAGAAGAAAAGAAGGAAGAGGTGCCGTAGTGGAGGGCTCCAGAATAATTTCGATCAGCTGGGGATCTTTAGCGTGCACTGACATCTCACAGCACGCAGGCGCCTTAGCGTTTCGCGTCCATCGAAACGCCGCCGCCGCGATGGGGTTTGAACCCGGGTACTCCAGATAAGTAGCCGAGCGCCCTAAGCACTGCGCCACAGCCACAGAAGATGAGTTTTGTGCCCATGACAACTAAGAACAGAACGCAATCGAACTGCAAAAATTGTCTTACACAGAAACTGGAGAATTACATTGAAATAAAACAGCGCCTCGAAGTATATTGAAATTCTTAATGCCGTTTCGCGTCAGTTGATCCACACCCCACTCGCGTTTCAGGAAATGGCTTTGATATCACGTCGCCAGTCACATCGGGAGTCCTAAGGTAATTTATGGGCTCAAAATGTGGGATTTGCGAACCCCGATAATTATTGAGATATCAAGAGGGGACGCTGGCGCGTGAAACAAAACGGCATATAGTCCACATTTAGAACTAATTGTAACTTACTCAGCCCAAACTCCAGGGCACTGATGTAGGCTTGCAGAAACTGGCACATAGAATTTTCGGCATCTTTAGCAAATCTAAAACAGGGTTTGCGGTCGCAAAAGCATACACTTTGATATCACTCTGAAGAGGTCCCCAGTAGCACAAATGCGGCTCTGATTTGCGTGCCCTTGTGGCCCGGCACGGACTGCCCATAGGGACCCGACGTGGGATATGTGCGGGATTTGCAACTCGGCATCAGGGGGGAAATACAAGGGGAGTCCAGAGGTCTTACTGCATAGCCCCACGCAGCTCCGCGCTGGATCCTTTTGGGCTGGCCCATTCCGGGCCGACGTGGACTGACCCGTTCCGGGCCCACGCGGGCTAGCCCATTCCGGGCCCACGTGGGCTAGCCCATTGCGGGCTCCTTTGGCCTAGCCCGTCCCAGGTCCGCTTGGGCTAGCCTGTTCTGGTCCCAGTGGGCTTATTAGGAGACACTTGCGGGAAGTCAACAAAGGTAACACATGTAGAACCCATAGCCTTTGGCCCCACCGACCCAATTAGACTTAAGGCCCACCTGCCAACCCAGAGAGGCTTTCTTCACTTCATCAGTATTTTTGGTACATGCTACTACTGAAATTACATTCCACATATCTGACAATACAATGCAAGTAAGAATTCTTATTTATTTGTTTTTGCAATGCATATGGTGGGCATTAAAAGAATGCCTCAATTACTGGGGTGAAGGGTCCACCCCCTTCATCCGAGCCCTCCGACCGCCATCCCGGTCTCTCGCCCCACGCAGAAATGCTGCCACTCTGTTGTTGATGCCTTCAATGGTGACTGTAGGGATTCTGCGCTGTACAGCAGCTGTAAAAGTGAACAAATAAACACACATATCAAATTGATATTCAGCATGTTGGATAAAAATCAACTTGCACAGTATTACAGTCAAATCTTCCAGGAAATGCTTCATAACCGTATGCAATGCTACGATGTGCAATGCTTGAAATCAGCAAATTTCATCAAATTTCTTTTGCTATTATTATCCGCAACCATAATAAGCATAAATATCCATCGTAAGAATAACCGAAAGGTGCATGAGCCTTTAGAGGACAATAGACACCTAAATTTATTCCGTGTTTTCTTCTTTCAAACGATGCGTTAGATAATAAAATACATGTATTAGCGGGTGGTACTTGCCTACAGCCCCGCTAAATAATTTATAATTGAATTTCTTCTCTTATGCTGTTTTGGTTTCATCGCCCGAACGACGACTGTCAAGTTGATGTTTTGGTCACATGATGCAACTAGAAAAACTAATACAATCACTAATATGTAGTTTTAATTCACTTCGACATTTAATCCAGCCTCTTCCAAGACCTGGCATGACAAAAAATGATTTGTCAGCAATAACATTGTAATGGATGAAATGGCTTTAATACAGGTGAAATCTCGGTGGATGAAAGCTGGTCGCCGACGGCCCAGAGCCCAGATCAGACTGTGCGCGCCTCTCTCCTCTTCTTCCTCGAACTCCGCGGCGTAACAATTTCCCCGGGTGCAGATGATTCTCGTCCCCGAGAAAGTTAGGTAGATCGGCGATGGCAGCGCTTCAAGCGAGCCACATGAACAACTTGTGTCTTGCGGCAACGGCGTTTATCAGTCGTCACTTTGGCGACGACGTAATTCACGTCAGTCAGTTGGTCCAACACGACGAAGGGGCCATCGTACTTGTACAGGAACTTCTCACACAACCCTCTTTTGCGGATTGGCGTCCACAGCCAGACAAAGTCTCCTGAAGAGTAAGTCACGGCACGATGACGCAGGTCGTAATGTTCTTCCGAACGGCGTTGCGAGGCCAGGGTACGTAAACGGGCTATACGACGGGCTTCTTCGGCACGGCATAGTATCTGGCCAACCGACTCGTTTTCGTTGGGGGAAAACGGAAAGACCGTGTCGAGAAAAACGCGGGGAGTTCTGGCATAAAGCAAATAGAAGGGAGAATATCCGGTGACCTCATGATTAATAAGGTTAATAAGGTGGATTGTTGAGCTAGTTGGTGCATGATCGAATAAATGGCAGCGGAAAGTAAACGAAGACATCAAAGAAACACACAGACGAGGACGATGCTGCATCGTCCTCGTCTGTGTGTTTCTTCGATGTCTTCGTTTACTTTCCGCTGCCATTTATTCGATCATACCTCATGATTGGCAGTGTTGTAAGCGTACGTCACATATGGCAGCACTGCGTCCCAGTTTCGATGATCAGACGAGACATACATGGACAACATTGTCGTCAGAGTGCGGTTGGTGCGTTCAGTAAGACCGTTGGTCTGCGGGGTGGTAGGGTGTGGAGTGTCGGTAGTCCGATCCACAAAGCCGGAGCATTTCTTCCACGACATCAGCAATAAATTGATTTCCACGATCACTTATTATAACACGGGGTGCGCCATGGCGAAGAATAACAGCGTGTAGGAGAAACGTCGAAACAGCATCAGCCTTTGCGGTAACGAGAGCGGCGGTTTCCACGTATCTGGTGAGATAGTCTACATTCACAATCACCCAGCGGCGTCCCTCAAAAGACTTTGGGAAAGGACCTAGAAGATCAATTCTAACTTTTTCAAAAGGGGAAGTGGGTGGTTTGACGGGCTGCAAAGGACCGGCTGGCGAAGTCGGTGCAGAGTGCGAGAGAAACCTAGATGTCCAGATGTGATGTCATCGTGCATAGCGTGCAAAACTTGCCGACGGAGACTTTTCGGAACGACCAAAAGCAGGGCAGCACCATCAACGGAGTAGTTCTTCTTGAACAAAATGCCATCTTTGACAGTAAAGGGCGTTGAATCTACTCCTCCTTCTGCCGCTGCTATAAAGAGCTGCAGTGAGTGGTCGCGACGTTGCTCGCGCCGAAAGGTCGCCTCACTGGGGAAGGTCGGCGCGAGCGAGGCTAAACACCCGTCGAAACAGTTTTCATCGGCGACTGAAGTCGGCAATGGGTGGCGGGACAAGCAGTCTGCATCAGCGTGACGGCGGCCACTTTTGTACGAGACAGCAAAGTTATATTCTTGCAAGCGCAGTGCCCAGCGCGCAAGGCCGTTCACCATCCCCATGTCGCCGCTGCGTTTCTCCACCGCTGGGAAACTAAGTGGTGCGACCGATGGAGGTAAGGTCGCCGGACGGTCAATTTCGGGAATACCTTTGCCTATCATCATGTTAAAGGACAAAGTGTCAGTGTGTGTTGACAATGTTGAGACGGATGCTTTGGTTTATACTGGTGCCGCTGTGTCAGTTATGAGTCTTTCATTTAAGAACCGCCTTGGACACAAAGTTATGTTTGTGTGGGACAGAACTGGTACGTTTTGTGGAGTTGGGGGTGAAACTTTAGTTCCGGTTGGCCTGTGCTCGGCTTCAGTTGTACTAGGTGACGAGTGCTACAGAACAGAATTCGTTGTGCTGGGACGTACCACACATGACGTTATTTTGGGTGTTGACTTTTTGCGCGAGTGTGGTGCAATGCTTGACTTTGGTAGCGGTGAGATTTCTTTGAAGTTGAACACTATTCCGGCATTAGTGGATAACCTGGCCCGTTATCATGAAGGAGTTCTCTCCCTGACAGAGGATGTGCTGCTGCCTCCAATGACGGCAACATTTGTGCCCGTGAAATCATAGGACCATTTCTTGGGAATACACTCAATAGTCGTCGAGCCATATGTTCAGAATGGGGCGAAGAAAAACGTGTTGGTGCCACGTGCCATCCTGGAGGCAGTGGGTGGTCATGCACACCTCTGGACTGTGAATGTGTCAGAAGAGCCTGCTCGTCTTCATTCTGGTCTAGTACTCGCGAGATTTGAGAACCATGTGACCCCCACCATTGAAACTATTTCTCATTGGAGCGGCGCCGCGCAAGCAAAGTCTGAATATGGTGCTGCGCTTGAGCGCATGGTCAACAAATCGCTCCCGTCTAGTGAACGCCATAACCTGAAAGACATTTTGACGGCTCATATCCAAGTATTCGACTTTGCCATCAACGGATCTGGTAGCCATTTCCCTGCCTCTCGACTGCAGCATAAAATTGACACTGGAAGCGCACCCCCTATTCGCCAGAAACCTTATAGAGTATCTCCGGATGAGCGCAAGTTAATTCAAGAACAGGTGGACGACATGCTGCAGAAAGGAGTTATCCACGAGTCTTCTAGTCCGTGGGCCGCACCTGTGATCCTAGTCCGGAAAAAAGATAATTCTTGGCGATTTTGCGTTGACTACCGTCGTTTAATTGCGTTGACCAAGAAAGACGTGTTCCCAGCACCTCCACCAAATGTAGCGGATGAAATGGCTTTAATACAGGTGAAAGCTCGGTGGATGAAAGCTGGTCACCGACGGCCCAGAGCCCAGATCAGACTGTGCGCGCCTCTCTCCTCTTCTTCCTCGAACTCCGCGGCGTAACAATATAATCGATTTTTTATGCCTCATGTGACTTAAACACCAACTACACGTCGCAGTCATTGTTCGACTGATGAAACCGAAACAGCGTCAAGAAGAAATTCAGTTATAAATTATTTAGTGGTCGTACCTGTATACGAATGTCTAACGCCTCGTTTGAAAGAAAACGCACAAGGAAAAATTTAGTATCTATAGTCCTTTAACTTTGGATGCCTACTTAGTAATCGATAACGGAAGTGCTGAAAACCACACCAGGTGGATTGAATGTAGCTTTTTCCTGCAATTAGATGGTGTGTTCACAAAATGTCTATAATGTTCAGAAGATTCACACGTACTCCCCAACAATCGCGCTGTATAGCCGTAGGTTCTTAAAACCTTGTTTTTCACCCTGCCCCTTCAATGTGTAGCCGAGGGCCACAGGAGTTTTTACTATAGTCTTCATAATAAGTTTCGTGGCCTCATAAGTTGTCCCACCACCAATAAGTACCAGCTTTCTGTTCTGAAATAGATTATACAGATTATACAAAGAGAACTATATGCCATTAAACCATACAATGAATCTATAATAAAGCTCGCTTTTAGAGGAGGCATGTGGAAGTCAACAAAAAATCAGAATCATGTAGAAGAGGCTCATACAGAGGACTCAAACAGACCTATGATCAGAGTGGTGTGGTCTCTCAGCCTAACGAAAACAGAATTCTTTGTTGTCTTCTATAGGCCCATCTTTGCATCATATCAACTTCCTTTTATGCATGACTCAATGGGATATGCTTCCCAAACAATAAGATAAGGAGGATAAAGTGAAGCCATTACTTTAAGGCCATCTTGAACCACGACAAGATTGTAGTCTGGAGCTACATGAGTGATGTAAGCACATAACCGTGAGCTGCCACTATGCACAACAAAGCTAACACTTGTGCTAATTTCTTTTAGCAGGCTAGGTATTATCTACAGCAAATCCTCATTCAACTACATTTGTACAAAATGAAACTTTCAGGTCTACAAAACTAAATGCAACATGAGGCATTTTTTTTTTCGAAGTCCAAACTTTATCTGAAGTGGACTCACCATATGTAGATGACTAAAATTAAACTACACCTGAACAAAACACTATGCATCAAAATAATAATAAAAGGAATCAATACGTTGCCAGTAGTTCATAAGCACAATTGAAAGAAATACAATACTAGGGCAAACAATAATTCAGACTACTATTCTATGATCACGATGCAAATAACTGAATAGTATTGCCCTCTCCGAAAAAGAACTCCCATATTTGTGCACTTGCATACGACGACCACGGCTCGATTGGCATGCATATAAGTGTGAAGCGTTCGCAATATAG
The DNA here is from genome assembly GCA_030143305.2 of Amblyomma americanum. NCBI lineage: Eukaryota > Metazoa > Arthropoda > Arachnida > Ixodida > Ixodidae > Amblyomma > Amblyomma americanum. Next base: position 183,668 of record JARKHS020005806.1, on the reverse strand, counting down.
AATTGTTATAAGTTCAAAGCTCGTCCTTGTCTGTCTACTCTGCCGTCTTTTGTGTGCTGCTGTGCTGTGCCTGCAATTCACGTTAACCTGCTGCAACAACAGCTGTGATCCACACATTAGTAAATCAGCAAAGCGCATCTGCACACTGCTGTGCTGCACATTGTTTCAACACTCAACGGCAAGTCACTCGTTTACTTATTTTAAGGCACTTAACTATCCGCACCTGCAGGTTACCCTCGCTTCCACCTGCATGATTCAGCCGTCCTCCTACTGTTCCATATCTGTGCATGCACAACATGTCAATCTTCATAGCTTGTGCAGTGCGCTCTCCTCAGCTGCCACAAGTATCGCGTCACACTGAGAAAAAGACCATAGAGGCCCTTCCTATTCTGGAATAATTCTGTTTGAAAGCTTCCAAATTTTTCAACATAATGAAGCACTTGACAGAGCTCTGGAAAATCATTGCCGTGCATTTTCATGTCAAAAGCAGGCAACAATGTTTCAGATCCTTGAAGAACAACTTGTCAAATTGTTTTCTAAGCTTTTCTCTTTTCTTTCTGGTGTTTTGCACTCCGGATTAACAAGCTTTCACTGCATATTTTTTTGCACCGCACCAAGTTTCTCCTAAACCACATTTCGGCTTATGCTACAAAGATATGATCTGCAGAACAAGACTACAAAAGCTCATTAAATCTTTTGAATTTTTTATTTCAGTATAGATACCTACCTCATGGGCCTTTGGGTGAGGGCTTTACATGACGGGACCGTAAAGGGACTGTAAAAAAATTCAAATTGTCTTATGACCCCCAACAAAACTGACTAGAACTACTTGCCCCAGAGTAAATTTATACAGTAGAAGACTGAGCAATGGTTGCCCTCGTTTGGGATGAGAACATAAAAATGACTATTTTTCGCATTCCCACCAATATTTTGTGCGCACTGTTACGAGTAAAAGCCGAACTTATAACTTGTAACGACCTCCCCAGAGTCTTTCATGGTGCAATGCTGTAGTGGCGGTGCGTCACGGCTGCGTCTCGCGTGAGCAGGCTTCACCGCCCAACGCACGGAATGACACTTCACGAGTGCACAGTTTGGAACGATGAAAGAACCACAAAGGTGGAAGTGAGTAAAATGCGCAGTGCCTGCTGTCAGCGTTCAGAACAGCATTCAGCTGAGCTTGGTTAGCTCACTGATGGACATCTGATAGCTCCTGTTGCCACGGGCTAGCATGAAGCTCATGAAAGCAAAAACCAAAACTATGAGGTCAGCCTATTCTCGGAGATGAGGCCATTCATTTTTTAACCATGCGTGCAGTTGTGTGCATGTCACAGGTGCGTACTGAACTCTGCAACATGAAAATTTAAGGTTTGGGGAGGGCTACCTTGACGACTGCTTACCGTGCCGATAATATATGGATGGAGCTAGCCTTTAAGGGCTCGTTCAAATTAACCGGTGCGAGACCGATAGCGTCCAAATCGGCAAGCGTTCAAAAAGCCATGGCCGTTAGCCAGGACCATGCTGGCAGTTCAAATTTTTCGGGTTTATGAATTAATGGGAGTCGAATTAACCAGTAAACGTTGAAAGTCTCAGATGCTACACGGAACAAAGGCAGCTGCTGCCACGGTCGCTGCCCCCTCTGTCCTTGCCCTCTGGCACCTATGGCTGCGGTGCCGGTCATGGCACTCGTTTTTGTCAAACAGATTTTACGGTTCTACCTTCTCTCTGCATTTTAGGTGCAGTGCACCCTTGTGATATCAATGACTAGGTTGTTATATCACGGGGACACTTCCCCGGCCCTGTGCCAGGCGCAAGGCTACTCAGGGTGTGGAAGGGCAGAGTTAGAACCAACCATGGCAGAATCTATTGGCGTTCAAATTAAGAGGCTTTATTATTACATATATGCTGCTAAGGAGCTAAGCCGCACCAAGTAGTACAGTTCAACTGATCCAAAAATTCGTATTAATGACCTATGAACTAACGAGCATTTACTGGAGCTGCTTCAGGACTTGCCCCCATATATTTCTAACATCACTTGAGAAGACAAAGGACAGCAAATGTTTTCTTACCAGAAGAGCCCGCTCGTCTTTATCTGCCAAAACCTCTTCAATGTCTGCCAGTTTTTCCAGCGACGTCGCTACCATCACTGTATCGCTTCCAGTTTCCATGTCTGGAGTGGCAGAATAGTTCCCCTTTAACTCCTTAATATCACTACGAATCTCCAGCACCAGCTTCACGATGTGATGAATAATGCCTAGAAAAAAAAACACTTGACTAAATAAAAGGGCATGAATTGAACTGAAAGAATAGCTGGACTGAGCAAATACAACAAGAGTGTACATACAGGTGACTCATTAATTTTAACTGATCTTAATGAACCTTTCTTGGTACAAACTTCTGGTTTACTCAAGTAGAACCTTCGTTCCCATCGACAATTGCAATGGTGTTATTAAAACTCCACAAAATTTAGAGCAATATTTCGGTTGCCTTCAAGTTCAAATTATTAAAGGGGCCAACAACGAATCAAAATATACCACGACATTATGGTGTAAATGAAATATAATAAACTGCAGAGGGCCCTGCTGAAAGTGTGCAACACGGGCTGCACTGTCATGAAACATCCTGCTCATCAGTGTCTGAACTAAGCGCTTGGCTTTTGGCGCAGAAAATTTTTCAGGTGGCGACCACTACCTCTTGCCTCATTTTTTTTGGCGCCATTATTGTCATGGCTAAAATTCTCAATAAAATTACTTTCCTTTCTTTTAACAGCTATTTACTTAGCTCCCACATGTGAAGCATTCTGTATGACCAAATAGCTAGGCACATGCCTTGCAGGCTTTCTTGGCATACAAATGTCTACTTAGATGACAAGCCTGCACAAGATTATGAGGTTGCATTTAAACAATTATTAGTAAAGTTACCGGAATCAAGCACATTGGCCATGTGAGGCCGACTACTACCGTAAACACCCGCATACATTACGAGGGTTCTTTCTAGAATGTACCATGTCAAACTTGCAGCTGATATCAAATGCAGATCCAAGCAATTTTCAGTTCAAATTTGTAGTTCGTTTCATAATATTCAGTGCTAATATCATAAGGCTTCCAATGAAAGGAGCCCTTATCTAGCAGTACTTTCGGTACCTAGTTTGTACCAATTTAGACGCTTTGATTTCAATGACTTTTAACCATGTTTTCGCAAGCAAGACGATCGCATTTCTCATGATGTCTGGATCACGAAAGCAGTACATGACTGCTTTTAAAAGAAAAAATTTTTCAGCTGCCACAAGCAAAGGTACCCCGTCATGCACTAATACATGGTATGGATGAGATAGATTCCATTCCATCAAGCTGACCTCGCGATGCTCATGCTATAAAAATAAACTACCGCATCTCGCACAGTGTAGGGATTGCAAAAGCAGTACTAGGCTCCTTTTAAATGTAGAGAAATTGTAGCTGCTGAAAGTATAGGTGCCGCATTAAGCGCTGCTACATGGACTGGATGAAATAGGGAAAGCCCGTATAGTTGCTGTCGCTGAAAAGGAGACACTTGAATCAGCATTCCCAAGGAGTCCATCAATTGTGCTTCCGACAAATGTGGGATGTCAAGTGTGCTCAATGATGCCAGAGTTGAGTTTCTATCGAAAGATATAATTGATAAGGAACTCCCTGAAGACTACACCTGACAACCACCACCGCTGAGACACCGAATGCAGAGCAAATAATAAATGCTTTCAGTAAGCTTTTCTTACTCTCATTCTACGTGTAAAATTCATTCACATATAAACTGATTAGAACCATTTTCCACTCCTTTGAGTGCATATAACCGAGCTTTTCCTGAATATTTGTTTTTTAAGCATAGCGAGTGCAAGGCTGCCTTCAATGATTATCTTGGTGTATTCCCATAGAGTTTATGTCAGAAGACACTGGTAGTTGTCATGTGGCACTGGCTGATTCCCATAGAGTGCAATATGTTTCGTGTGATGGTGGTATCAGAAGATGCCATGAGAAGTGGATTCACTTCATTCGCTTATTCCGCATTACACAAGAATGTCAACAGCAAACCAAGATTATTTTCAGGTAATCGGTAGCATTCATCAAGACATGCCATCATCAGGCCCACTGGGAGACAATCATGCTTTGCTAGGTTTGTTTAAGAAATGCTGCAAGCCAGAAAAAACCTTACGCAGTTGACTCTTGGTATCGAAACACATTTTGCCAGTTCTGCAGAGGTCTAAATAATCACGAACTTTTATACATTTGATGTTGACATGTATAAAGCATCAGTTTGAATTAAACAAGTTCACATTAATTCGAGTCCATAGTAACAATGACTAATAATCACAAATATTCCTACAAAAAATAAAACAACATTATTCCATCCACTGCACTGACCTCCAACTCCATGTGCGTGCAGCGAAGAGAGAAAGCCAGAGGCTCCCATCCGAGTGTGAGTCCTGATAATGGGAATGCCATCTGAAGCATGTTCATCTGGATGGTGGTGACGAGCTGCAGGGATGTGTGAAAATATGAGACACTGTAGCGTGCGTGTTGAGAAGCAGCACATATAATGCTGCGCACGTGGCACATTGAAGCCTGCCAAGGATACATGGGGCGGCCACAATATGCAGTGCCAGCTGCCACATTACACCTGCAGTATTTTTCTAAAACATCAAATAAAGTGGTTTGTCACGAAATGAATTTTCAGGGCTCTATCTCCTACTTCAGGAAGCAGATGCATCTGCTTATACTACTGTACTGCTGCCTTTTTCACACTACCTCCCCAGCAGCTTGCATTAGCTTCCTTACCATGCTGAGCAGTTTCAGAAGGCCATCCAACAAGGACTGGCAACTAAGTCCATGTCACACACACTATTGTACTCAATATAGTCAGTATTTTTCTACCGTAATACCTCAATTTAATATTATTTCTTCATTCCCATGTAACCTAGCTATGGAAAGGCAATGACTAACAAGGTTTCCTTTCTAATTCTTGCACACTTCAGTGTGCTTTCATGACATTGAAAATACAAAGGGGTTTTAAATATTTTTCTAATTAGTGTACACATCATTTGCATTCATAGTTTCATTCTAGTTTCAGCCTGGCCCACTCGGGCACACAGTGCAAAGCCTTTGGAAATAAGCTTTATCTTTTTTTTCATTATGTACAAAACCAGAATGTTTTCTCATTCAACACTAGCCCCGCATGATATTGGCAAACTCTTGGAACATCAACACAGATCATATGCAACTGATATTTATATAGAAGAAGGTTCTCGAGGCTTTGAGTAAACATATTTTCTTTGCATAGAATCAGTATTTCAAGAAATGCTGCAAGTCAGCGCAGAAGCCCAAAAACAGTCCATACTCCCACGGTGTTCTAAGACATACATTAACTATTCCATTCACCTGTCAGCTCACCTGAATCCAGATTCCAAGAGCTGGAGCCAGCACAGTCAAGGGAAGCATTGTGGCTCACAGTGTCTTGTGGGGTAGATTCTCTATCACTGTTGAAAGCTGTTAATGCAATATGCAATGACATGACACATGAGTGTCATAGTGACAAACAGGTAAAATGGTACTGAAGACTAAACATTTCGACAGAATTGCCTGTCTGGTTGGGTCTGACAACTTGTAATAAGCTGACACATCTTCAACCAAAAATTTAATTTAAAAACAAAAGTTTCAAAGCCACCTCTGCTACTTCAGGGGTGGCTGGGGGTGGTGGCTAGCGTCTTTTAGGTTTGCATGGAGGGGAACAGAAGGCAGAAGGAAGGAAAGCGGTGATGCGAAAGGTGCTGGCGGAGGGGGCTAGGGGGAGGATGTTTGCACTAATTGTTAAGGCTATTAGTCAGGTTGCCGGGCTGTGGCAGTGAGGGTCAATGGCGACTTTTCTTCTTGGAGCTGCAGAGCGATGTCTCTGCGCGTATACTGGGGCGAGGTTTCCCTTTGTGCGGTTAATGTTGTTCGGGGTTCTTTGAATCTGCCAAGATTCGAGCAAGAGCCTCTTTTGACAATTTGCTTCGGTTCCGAGAATGCTGGTTTAGTTGAAGTTGATACTGTGGTCTGAGCCATTGACCTTTACTGCATAGCCCGGCAATGTGACTATAGCAACCTTTACCATTAGTGTCAACGTCCTCCCATCTACTCTCTCTAACCACACCCCCCAGCACCATTAGCATCACTGCTTTCCTTCTTTCGGCCTTCTGCTAGCCCAAATTATGCAGGCAAGGTATAAGTTTGGGCTAGTCACCTTTTTTAGAAATCAAGACTGATTGGTTACAGTATGAAATGAACATTTAAAGTGCACAGACAAGGGCCCTTAAGTCAAATGACTGCACAAGCACCTCTCACATCCTTATTTCGATTGCTGCTATTAAGAAATACAATCTAATCAAAGAAAGCGTAAAATCTAGCTCTCAACAACTTTCGTTTAGCCCAAACTTCAATTGAGGAGTAATTACTCATTACCATCCACCTCGACACAGCCACTAGGCTACCTTCAGAAAAACAAATTAAAATCTATTCCACTCTGTCTGTTTTGAGGGCTTCAATGTCCAAAAGTGACTAGAATTGTAAGGAACAACGTAGTGGAGCGCTCCAGGTAATTTTGACCACCTGGGTTTCTTTAGCGTATAGACATCGCACAGTACATAAGCATCTTGCATTTGGCCTCCATCGAAACATGACCGCTGCGTACTGCCAGGGGGGAATGGGGAGTCCCTATATGCATTGGTCTAACAGCCTTTTGTGATGAAGCTGATGAACTTTTCTCCTGGGTCACCTCTCAAAGTAGAATGCAAGGCGAGGAGCGAGAAAGGAAACAGAAATGCGGAAATAGTAGTACATGGCAAATTCCTGCACTATGACCTTCATGAATTCCAGAAAACAGCAAGGGTTAATGACAAATTAGAAAGTAATGCGAAAAAACGTTTTAGTTGTTTTAGCGGCCAATAAACGTTTTAGTTGTGAGTCAGCGCTCTGTGTTGTGTCCTCTCTTCTGTGTCCAGTCTGTCGCGCTGTTATGGATTATTGTGAGCACCAACTCGCCCAACAAATGGTATCGTCCTCTGGCGAACCTATTACCAATTTGCCATGTGGGCCAAAATTTAAATGCTAACATCTGCGAAATGAATTCGTTTGGTTACTGGCAAAGTAATTGTCTTATTATGCCACACACATGTAACATACAACAGTTCAGGACCTTTCTGTTTTGAACATTCGCCCTTCATGTTTGTAATTAAATCTCTGCACGCACAGATTATAACACATGTTAATGCTCACAAGCATTTTTAGCTTTTCAAGCCAGCTTTCAGGACCAGACACAAAGTGCCTGTTCTATCTGACTCCTTGGTTCTCCCCTGTGCAGTTTAACAGGTTTCTGTTCTCTTTTGAAAAATATCCAGGCAAAGTGATAGAACCTTACCTAATTTTAGCTGCCTGACTTCCCTTCTTCCTGATAACAGAAATGGTAAACTAATCTACAGCACCAGCATGGCTCACTTTCCTCCCACAAATCAAGGATTAAGCACTTGAGTTTGAGATCACTTTAGCATAATTGGACATAAACTGTCTTCAATATGAATAGCAATTTCGCTGGGAAAAGTTAGGTAGTTGCTGAGACACTGAGGACAACCCTATTCACATTTTGTGCTAAGTAAACATCGATTGCGTGGCTCATTCCTGCTGCGCTGATGTTTATCTAGCCAAAAAGGATGCATTTATAGCAGAGTAGTTCTATAAGTTGTTAAGCTAATAAATTCTGACTAATAACATCAATAACATAACTTAGTGATTATCATCTGGGAGTGAACAGTGGTTTATTCCAGCCTCAGTGGTCAGTGCGTGATTAACTGCTTTGACACAGCAGTTTCACAAGAGTGACCAGCTGTGGCACCACCTGTATTTGATTCATTTCTTTTCCCCTTATTCATATTTAAAAGCTTCATTTCATAGAAAAAGTTGTTTCTTCATTAGAACACAGTAATCTATCAACGCAGGCAAACTTAAAATGGTCCTTTATGTTCAGTTAGAAGCTATTGCACTCAATGGTCACTACTCGCCTAGAATGCATGCCCCAAAAATTAGTTTCTCCTACAATTGACAAGTTCTGGAATACTGAAGCAATGAAAGGTGCACGCTCAGTTTCAGAAATGCCAAACTTCACTATTTTCATGAGATGGAAGGAATTTAGCAAACAGCTACAAAATGAAAAATTCAGTTCCTTTTAAGATATCACATCAAGGAATCGCGCATGTGCGCGCAATTCCTTGAACATGCCCAGTTTAGCAACATCTTCTGTGCTGACAAAATGTTTCATAATGTGCCTTTGCTTTCGAATGACGTATAACGCATCGTAAACATGGATCACTAAGTTGAATTCCTCTGTGCTCAGCAAAAAATTATGGTTCAGTTTGTTCCATATTTTAGGCTGTGGCCCTATTAGCCAAACAGTGGTTGCCCCATAATGAGTAGATGTCGCACAAGGCACACAAAAACCACAATATAATCGCTGTTTCATCATTTCAGTTTGCACCACATATTTGCTAACACCAGAAGCTAGAATGACTGCAAGTGAACAACGAGCTATGATATTGCAATCTTTGTTTGCACCACATAATCTCATAGTTGTTTGACACCACAACTGCCATTAAACTGCTGAAATTGAAACCCGAACTATATGTAAAAAAATTTGGTTATAAATTATTTGCCAAGCAGAGGCAAATTTTAAGTAGTGACTAGTTTACTGATGTCTTTTGTATCATTCCAAAGCGGTGCCTGTTAACCATTGCATGGTCCTGAAATACGACCAAAATATTCTCTCTGGCTTGTATTGAAAGGGTTGCATTAAAACAAAACCGTTCTCTCACCATGCCCTTTTACTGTCTCATCTTCACTTTCTTCCGATGAATCAAGATGAGACGTTTGCTCTGCAATTGCAGCTTTTTGGCGGGCTTCCCATAGGTATCTAATAAGGAGGATTGAAATGAAAGTTAGACAAACAAACAAAGAGGCTGAATGCATTGTAAGTGTAATTAATTTGATACCTTCACTTAATTCAAAGTTCATGTTGCTTCTTTGCTCTAAACAACTCAAGGTATCAGGCCTTATCAGATGGCAAAACCTGTATATGAAGTTCTATTACAAATCTGGCAAATCAACATGCCTTAATATGCATTCACGCCATTCTTACAATTTTAATCTCAAGTAGGCAGAGTAAAATTATAACTTGTCAGTAGCTATTTTGAAATTAATTGCAAAGTATACAGCCATCACATAAATTAGAAAACAATAACAGGTAATGAGTATCAGGGATGTCCTTGCCTGCATACACCAATTCCCTCCACTCAGGGATTGGTTTGGCAAGTCTTCGCACTAGTTGTTTTACCGAGTAGGAGCCGAAGCCCTTCGGTAGCCACATGCAGGCATCTTTCGACCTCGACAGCCATTTAGTGGGCACCGCAGCCACCGAGTCGTCTTCATCAACAAAAGCCACTACACAGAAAAGTGATCTTTCCTCTCGGCTCCTTTTTCTGAAATGTAAAATGCAGACAATTTTAGAAGCATGCAGACCATGAAATATGTAATTAATAAACACTATCTTTAATAGTGTTTATTAATTACTGCATTAGAAAAAGGAGCAAAAAAAGGAAGTCTAAAATAAATGCGCCAATATAAGAGTCAGTGGCACACCGGAGAAAACAGGAGTTAAGAATTTTGCCGATGCAAAGATACTTCACTTTGAACCAGTAAAATGACTACCATACAGATGATATGTAACACTTTGCTGATATAAAATGACAAGAGTGTGCAAGATAAATAGGGGCAAGGTACACAGGCAGGATGCTGACAAGCCCTTCCAGGAAATAAAGGGTGTGGTTATGATACATCACAGCACTTCAAGACTTGAGGTCCAAAGATGCGACAGAAATAGCAGAACTGCCAAATTAAAAAGCATGACATATAAAACATACAGAGCACATGAGGAATACACTAGCAATTAAGTGCATAGGGAGCAAGGAAGAAGCCAGGCATGGTCAGAAATCAAAAGTACATTATACAGGTCAAGAATATCAATGTCATTAGTAAATGAAGTTAGCATACGTTACAAAGGAACTCCGTATTAACTCATACAGTGCGTAAAGTATTGATCGCTGCAATGAAAGAGGAAGTCTAAGCATAAGGTGTTGGAGGTGACCAGAAAGTACCATCAGGGGCAAAAGTAACAGACCCCCCTCTCCTCCGCCCCGTGCCACTCTGCATAGGGGCGCCAGCTGACGGAGACCTTTCACTTTTTCTCTATTTTTCACCCTCTTCTTCTCTTCTTTCACCCTCACCTGGAGTAGCATGCTAGGCTAACAAGCAGGCAGACCTCTTCTGCATTTATTAAAGTCTCTCCTCCTCCTCCTGACTAAGCACTTCTGGTGCACAAAAACTTGCACAGAATTATTGCAGCTCATTCAGCACGCCCACTCAGATTTAGGCCAGCAGCTTATCGAGATACCGAATGTGAAAATATTACCACTAACACATGGGTAAGCAGTGTGACCAAGAAGGCCAAAATAGACTGAGGAAAAAGCTTGAAAATAAATTGAAGAGAGCACAGAATGTTATCTAGGGACAACAAAGGAGGAAATCATATGAATAAATGAAGAGAGGCTTATTGTCTAATGCAGGAGAACACAGTCCATTTTCCCATGGGTAACAATATGGATTCCAGGCAAAGGAAAAATACTGGGGAAGAAGAACAGCTATGTGGAGAGTACAAAAGTTATGGGCTATTTGCTGCTCTATTGTGACAACACAATGCAAAGAACAAAGGTAGTAGAGATGGAGAACACAAGCATCCGTAATGTGTTTTCTGCATTCAGAGAGAAAAAATCCCTTACGTCGGGTGTATTAGACAGGCATAGAACAAGTAACAACAGCATTAGAAGAGGTGTTTAGCCTGCAGTGAATGTAATATGAACGAGGATTCGATACTGCACTTTTGACAGTTCATAACCTACAAATCTCCGCAATGTGATTAAACTTCAAAAAATGATTCTGCACGAAACAACACAACTTAGCAACACATTGTTTTAAAATGTATAACATTCAAAAGATGGAAACAAGGCAAAAGATCCAATGAGCACTGACAATCATTCGGGTTTTGAATAAGTCTTTCGTGGTGCTCTATTTTTGTGGTTTAAAGTGAGAACACTGGTCAAACAACTAGCCTCCAAAGCATACTGTTCGGCAGTGTACTGGCATGGCACCACAGCCAAATATACAGGTTTGCAGGTTAACAGTTCGTAACATGGCTTCCAATGTAAGATATTTCCTAGCTTAAAAACTATATTGGTTCTAAGTGGAATCTAACTGAATCTGTTGGAGCCAGTTATGTTGCTGACTTTTCCAGCTGGTTCCAGTTAGATTTAATGATTTTTCTGGTTGGTTACATGCACGCGGAGGCTCTTCAAGGACAAGCAAATATGAGAAAACAGTTGGAGGAACTGAGAAAACAAAAGAAGAAGGAGGTGCCGTAGTGGAGGTCTCCGGATAAATTTTGACCACCTGAGAGCCTTAAAACGTGCACTGACGTCGCACAGCACACGGGCGCCTTTTGTGTTTCGCTTCCATCGAAACGCTGCCGCCACGGTCGGGTTCGAACCTTGGTACTCCGGCTCAGTAGACGAGAGCCTTAACCACTGAGCCACAGCGGCGGGAGCGAAGGGCATCGCCAAACGGAATTCGGTAACAGTGCCTTCGGCTGCTGGCCCGAAAGACGCGAGTTCGATCCCGGCCGCGGCGGTCGAATTTCGATGGAGGCGATATGCTAGAGGCCTGTGCACCGCGCGATGTCAGTGCAATGAGTGCATGTGGTTTCGAAATTTTCGCTACGGCATCGCTCATAGCCAGAGTCGCTTTGGGATGTTAAACCGCCATAAACCATAAAGAGGAGAATTTATTCTCCGTAGTACACGTGCTATACAGCACTGCACACAAGCATGTCAAAAGTCCATATGCTAGTATTTTGTCATCTCTCAGGTAATAACCATTCACAAGCTGAAATAGTGCGCAAGCAGTGGCGGACAACATGTATATAATAGTCTGCTCTTAATAACACTTACCCATTTCTTCCATAGGGCTCCATCGTCGGGCAGAGATGAGTGTGCGGTGGCCAACAGCCCAAGTAGCACACCGTTTAGGGCCCATCTGGGCCCCGTGTGGGCAACGTGGGCTTGGGAAACCCCATTTTAATCCAGGTTGGACCCTTGTGGGCATCATATGGGAAAAGAAAATTTGGGCTGGCCCATGACAAGCCAATTAGGGCCCCATATTGGTAATTTTGGGGCAATGTGAGCCCATGCTGCCAAGTTCAGCCCGCACTGGTTCCTTGCCGGCACCATAAGGGCAAACTTGAAAACGAGTTGGGCTCACTGCAGGAAAACTAGGGGCAAGCCCAACTTGGGCAGCCTGCTTATCACCCCAATTGGTCCAACATAGGCTCTAAACGGGCTAAACTAGTTTTCATCCCCAAAAAAACCCAGATGGGGCCTTAATGGGCTGTGATCTGGCTGATTTGATGCAGAACTTGGCTATACACAGAAACATGACGGGCAGCAATAATTTGCACAGCCCCTCTTGGGCCCAGCTTGGACCCTTGTGGGCATCTTGTGGGCAAAGACAATTTGGGCTGGCCCATGACAAGCCAATTAAGGCCCCATATTGGTAATTATGGGGCAATGTGAGCCCATGCTGCCAAGTTCAGCCCGCATATGTTTCTTGCCAGCAACAATTCAAACTTGAAAACGAGTTGGGCTCAGTGCAGGAAAACTAGGGGCAAGCCCAACTTGGGCAGCCCGCCTATCATCCCATAGCGCTGGTCTACACAAAGTTAGCCCAAGCATATACCTACCAAAGCGCCATGTATATGTATTACATAGATACATGCACCGGTTTGCCCCTCCAGTACCCATGTGCGACCCGCTAGGGTATTAAGTGGGCCATCCAAGTTGTTCCTGCCGCGTTCTTTCTGCAGGCAGCCCAGCTACTTCATCGAGACCCTATTCGGGTATTACAGGGCTCCAGCCCAGCTTGTATAGCCCGTGCAGAGCCCATGTGGCATCCGCTGGGGTATTACATGGACCGCCCAAGTTGGGCTTGCCTATTGATCTTTTAGCATGTTATATTGGCTGAAACACCAATTTTGTAGCAAGCCCCTCTCTCAAACGCCAACATGCTAATTTTGTTAACTGTGCACTGCTTTGTATGGGGCCGCGAATTCATTTTGCATGCTATTTGCTGAATCCCGGCAGTTTGCAGGATCGTGCACTAACTCTCCGCAAAGATGTTAGATAACGGTCATATCTTCGTCAACGGTTGACAGGGTAAGCCGTTAAGTCAATGCAAAGAGTAATAATTCAGAAATCTCTAGCATGATCTCAATTCAGCTGTGATTTTTTAGTCTTTTGTAGCTGTCAACAAGAGTGTACTCCACTACTCAAAATTTTCATGAGCAATCAGAGCTGACAAAATCTGTGAGTTAAAGATGCTGCAATGATAGCCCAGCAACTGAACAAAAACAGCAGATGAACAGAAATGGATAGGATGCCACTTGGGGTGGCGCAGAAGATTACTGCTACATTCACTGCAGCGTGAGGTGTAATCTAAAAGAGTGCGGTGAGGGGCTAGTTGGTACGACATTATGGAAGCAATGAATAACTGCGCAAAAAAGGCGGGACAAGAGAGAAGAATCACACGAGACAAGCGCAGACTAACAACTGGTTTATTGCACCAACGCCTGCTTCCTTCGATAACAAAGCGCATGCGCACCAACCGCAAAGACAAAAGCCATAATCGTCACGTCAAACCAAGAAACTCCAACTTCTTGCGGTACTGGTGTATGGAAGCCTCGCTAACACATATGTCAGGCCCTAATCTCGCGATTTCCAAGGCTTCGATAACTTCACGTTCTTTTTTGTGTGATTCTTCTCTCTTGTCCCGTCCTTTTTGCGCAGTTATTCATTGTTTCCATAATAGCATGAGGGGCTTAGAAACACTGCGCGGCAGATACTAATCGGCTTAAGTAGATTTTTACAAAAGAAATAATATAAGCATACTAGGCATGGCAAAAGTGCAGAATGAACAGCTCAGTTTGCAGCACTCAATTGCATGACAAAGTTCTTCGAGGCTAGTTCACACCTTATATTCAGAATGTACTCAGTGATGTTCACGGTATAGAAAACCAAAATTTGAATAATATTAGGTGGTAAAATTTATCAAAGAGAACGACTGTGACAGGTGTGCTGGAGGGTCCGTCCCTATATACTTTAGAGCGGCGGAGACTGTAGAGTCCCCTAAAAATTAGACTAGAGCGACGCGGACGAAGAAAACAAGCTAAGAACCAGGTGTGAAACTGCTCTTATTTTCCTTAGCGCGTGGCTCCGCGCAGCCGGAGCGAGTGCATGTTGAAAGTCGAAACGGCGCAACACTTATGATAACAATTTAGTGCCATTACACTGTCATAGATCGCAAGACAGCTAGCCATATTTCACGAGCGCTGCTGGCGCCAAACTATATATTATACCTAAGTATTTACTTTCCAAACCTGAGTGTTTCAGTGAGTTTCTAGATTTTCAATGCGCAGCCTGCTTCAAACCATCAAGAATATTAGAATAAGGCTGGCAATGGCATAGCAAGGTAATGGCATTTCGAAGCAATGGCATAGATGTAAACAAAAAAATAAAGGAAAAGCTATAAAGACAGCAGCGAAACAATGAACTGTTTATACTCTATACAAAATAAATATGAACAGTTGTGGCTTGCTGATATGTACACTAGGTTCCTCAGTAAAACTGTTCATAAGGCAAGTTGTCTGCAATAAACAATTGTGAGGAAAAACAATAAATATGCTCACCAAAAAATGTTCAGGTCGCTTCTGTGTAGAGTAGTTTGCAGTGAAGTTGTAATTTCTTAAAATTTTGTAAATCCCAACTGCGTCATCCAGGCGGTCATTTTATCATAATTTGATGCTCTCTGAAGTGCTGAGCGGGTTATAAGATGCATAATTGCGTCTCATGATGTAACATATGTATTTTCTAGTGTCAATGCTAATGTGCTGTAAGCTAGCTGGTACTGCATATTTGTACTCAATCGACCAATACGTGCTAAAGGTAGCTTTCGATATGGCAAATTCTGCATAGAAAGTTTCCTTCATAGTCATTCATACAATGTAACAAATGGTAAGGCGCATCGACGGAGCACTGTCGCATTGGAAAGCACAAAAGATAAAATGAAGGCATCATCGTCGCATTTATATATATTTTCTTTAAAATTTGAAAGTGCAGGAAAGGAAACATATGGATGGGGAAAATGAGGTTTTGTCTTGATCATTGCCTATAATGACATGGGAAGAATAAATTAAAACCAAAAGGATCCGTGAATTTCCACTTTGCCGTGGTCTACACTGCAAATTTTCATTTAACGTGGCAAAAATACATGAAAAAGTTTAGTCCTCCCAAAATTTGTCTATAATTCGCTAAATTTGCTGTGCAGTGGAGCCAAACCAGATCACAGATTATAAATTAACTCAAGGGTGCATTTGCGATCAACATGTGCTGGTCAGTTTGCAAATCATTGATTATAGTCATCTCTTTCATGAGTAAATACTTCCCGGAAAAAAAGATGGATCGAAAGAAGGTAGAAAGAAAGCAGGCTAGTTCATATGTGCAGTTGTCTTGCCTAACTACTATCATCAGCGCTTAATGTTGCCCGTGTATGTCATGTAGTAGAAAAGCTTAGGATCGTGGGATGGAGTCCAGATATGGTAGCAGCATTTTTACAGAGGCAAAATCCACTAGATTCGCCCTGCAATTTGGAAGCACGTTATAGGGCTCCAGCTGGTCTTATCTGGAACCCTTTACTACAGTATCCTTCATAGACAAAGCATCATTCCTGGACTAGCAAAGCTGCCCATATTACATATATCTGAATAGCATAGATATCATTCTATAATGAAAGATTACCACTTCAGATGGGCACGAAGAAATACAGACAGGAGGTGCAGTAAAAAGATAACTGAATTTATTACATTGATGAAAGACCCACAAGTAGAGTTCGGGAGAACATGTGTACACTGCACTGGAATTAACAGAAAAACAGGAAAAATACAAAAGTTATTGCTTTCTAAAACATAAGGCAGACTGCCACTGACATATCCCAACTCCTTTCTTGACAAAGTAATATATCGCTTGCTAAACAATTTTCACCTTCCCTATAATGTGGAAGGTTTTACAGATTTCCCATTGTAACTAGGCGCCTCCCCTACCGAGCAGATGTGTAGCACCGTTGGTCGACTCAAACTCATAATGCCAGCAATTTTTTGCCAGAAATCCACACGTTGTTAATGATTCAATGCCTGTGTTGTGCTCTCGGCGTCCATGATTTAAGCTCTGTCCTGAATACGCGTTTTTCAAGCTTAAGGTTTGTTCTTCATTTTTTGGTGTTGGCACGTTTGACTTGAGTGCCAGCCACGTGCTTCGTCAATCATCATAAGATCTCCGGTCAAAAAGCATTTGGTGTTTTTTCCCTGCAAACCGCGCATTATTTTTTGTCGAAGAAACAAAAAACTTCACGGGTGGCCACCAGTTCAACGTTTCTGAATGGGTGGTGCGTGGGAGTGGCAGCGGCAGTGGCGCAAAATTTTCGGCTGTGATGCCAAGCGAAGAGATTTCCGTGGGACAAAATCTGGACGCTCTTTGGAAGGCAGGGAACTTACGCCAACAGGGTGTGTGAATACACCCTCTCGGACGGCTGTGCGCGGGTGGATACTCTCGGCATTGGCGGCTGTTCCACGTGATGTCATGATGCAGTTGTTTGCAAAGTGTGGAATTTCACTCAATGACGAATGTGTTGTGGACCGCAGCAGTGATGACAACAGCACCACCAGTGAGAACAACGACACAAGTGGAGAGCTTCTGGATAATAAATTTTCATTGTGAAACTTGTCCTTTTTTGTTTCGGACATTATATTTCGTGGCGGGGAGGTCGACTTACATTCAAGTTGACTTACAACAGTAAACACGTTACATGACGAAAGATGCAGTGATGATTTGGACATGGTGCACAGGCAATGAACAAAGAACCCGCACTGAGCACAAAATCAGCGAGCACTGCGAGCAGGAACATGGGCCACTGAAACACTTCGGTCACTTCGATGTCACTGATTATCCGCAGCATGGGCCTCCGGGCACAAAACTTAGTCGCAGTGTAGTCAGATTGGGGCACATCAGGGCACAGCGATTGGTGGGGTCTGAGGCACAAGAGGTGCGCAATATCAGGTTGAGGTGGGTCGAAGGTAGTCTCCAAGAAGGCCGGTGTGATCTCATAGGTGACGGCAGTGACCTAGCACCGCACAGAGAGCCTGATGCAGCGAGGTGGTGACCAAAGCAGGACAAGGTAGCTAGGGGTGAAAGAAACCATGTGGTGAAGGCGGTTGTAATAGTCTTGCTGGGATTTCTGTGAGGCTAGTAGTCGGGAGCATGCTAGATGGTGGGCTTGGTCGGAACAGGCAATCACGTCGTAGGCATATTCAGAAAGTAGAGCAGTAAAGGTAGGAAGCAGTGCCCACATATAACGGGGGCTCTTAGACGTGCAAAAGATAGACTAGGGAGCAACCACAGTGCAATGAAGGGAAGAGTTCTTTGCAAATGTAACGTAAAGGAAAGCAATGTACCCGTCACGAAGATCCAGTGAATAGCATATTGCGAGCATAATGGTAAGAGTGCTGCTAAGGCGCAAGGTGGGGCTATTTGTGCCTATCATGTGTTGGAAAGGTGGCAGGGGCATTGCATGAGCCGAAAGGTATAACCTTAAATTGATACAACCCAATAGGCACAACAAATGCCGTCTTCTCACGGTCTTGTTCATCCATGGCAATTTGCCTACAGCCAGAGCACAGGGCAGTGGAGGAGAAAATTTGGCACTAGAGACAATCAAGGGTGTCATTGATTCATGGCAATGGCTTGACATCTTTTTGGTTAATCTTGATTGAGGTGTCGGTAATCCAAGCAGAACTGCCAAGACATATCTTTTAGAGGATGATTGGTTAGTCCCAAGGGCTGCGGGAAGGTTCAATAATGTTCTTGGCAAGCATTTTTACTGCCTCGTTTCAGATACCCTGCCGCTTGGGGTGGGGCATACGGTAGGAGTGCCAGCAGTCAGGAGGGGCACCACGAGTTCCTATGTGATGTGTGACAGCTTGACCGAGGGCAGCTTTATGCAGATTAAAAATGTCCAAAAAAGACGAGAAAATTGTGAAAAGCTGGGCCGATTAGGCAGGTGAGGGGTCAGTGGCTTACATGGTAGTGAACACGCCTGTTGAGAAAGGGAAATGCTGGCAGGTGGAATCGGGGCCGCGAACTAGGGTAGCATCTAATGCAGCGACTTGGCAGCAAGAAAGGCGAGAAACCATGGTCACACAGATTCCGGATTGAAGTACTAAAGGGCAGAAGCTGAAATTCAGAACTGGTAGGAACAGTGTGTTGGCATTGACAGCAGCAAATGTAAGGGGCAGCGCAACGTTGCAGATGTGCAGTATATTGAGAATAGGTGCAACCATATAGTAACCATCAGGGACCGGCCGCAATGGGTACAGGGCAACAAAGGATGCAGTTTGAGATTGCAGGAAAACATTATCTTCAGAGAATAATAGAGGTAGGAAACCCACAAGGCAGTTACCGAAGAATGATACCTCAAGATGGTCCTCCTATAAGCAGCCAATGAGGAGTGAATGTTCCGACAGGAAATCTAAACCGAGAATCAGATCATGGGCGCACAGGTGTCAAACGGCCAAAGAAGCTGGGGTGCCGTGGCCAGCAGTTGCAGCACGAGTGCTGCATTGGCCGTCAGCAACAAGAATGCCAGTATCCACAACGCACAGACAAAATGTCGCAGAAATAAGGATATTGCGATGGCAGGGGTGAAAGTTGGAGCTCATCATGGACTCATGCATGCCAGTGTCGATGAAAGCATATATGCAGCCTCACCTCTGGGGGCTGCATCAGCTAGTTTTCCAGATCGGAGCGAGATGAGGCTACTGTGGGGATTGAGAGCAACAGTCTAGAAGCGACAAGAGGAAAAATCGGCGAGAAGCATGCCTCTGAGGTCTGTGGTGGAGCTTGTGATGAGAAGCGGCAGGAAAAGACCGGGCGGGAGCTAGAGGTGAAGGCACTGTGGGGAGGTGAAAAGCATGCTGAGTGACTAGTGGTGTTGCCGTGGGAATGCGACTAGGGGCTGCAGCAGTGCCGAGCAATGTAGCCTATGTGAGAGTAGTGAAAGCTGTTTGGTCGGTTGTGTACGGGATTCCGGAGAAACGGTGGGGTAGATAGTGGTGGTTGGAACCTCAGTGCCAGCGGGGCTACCAAGAGTACACACACTGCTGGATTGAGGTTCCAGTTGGCAACTTCTTGCTACTAGAATGTCTCGATGAGCAACACGATAGGCAGAGGCATACGACTGGGATAGGCACAAAGGCCTCTAATTCAAGTCGCACAATCCTTGAGACTGCGTCTGCGAGGGCAGGTATTTCAGGGAGTTGATGTGGTGGTAGCTGCTGGTCCTCAGAGGAACAGGTTGCTGTTGTGTTAGGAAGCCGAGAAAGCAGCTGCGAAATACAACAGCTTTCAATTTGCTCGAAGCGATGGCACTTCTTGATAGTGTCAATGACAGTACAGTCCTTGCAGACAAGCAAATGAAAAGCATCATTCACAATGCCATTGCAGCCTATGTTGTCTGATTCAGTCAAAGCAACGTCTACTTTGTGGCGAAGCGCCAGAACATCCAGAATATGAGTATGTAGCCCTCTGTGGCGGACTGGGCGCCGGACGAAACCTGTGTTTTCGAGGTTACCTTCCAGGCATCAGGCCTTGCAAATAACATGCGTAGTTTTTCCTCACAGGTGTCCCGGCTCATGACCTCATTCTCGTGTCTTTCATATTACACCCTGGCAGTGCCGGTAAGGTAAAAGTTGACATTCGCCGGCATCAGAGTAGGGTCCCACATGTTATAGATGATGACTGGCACGTATGAGCAGAGCGAGGCATCAACATCCGTGTCATCAATTCCAAACATGCCGGGGTATCAGGGTGACACCATGACTACGAAAGGAGCGCTAGCCATCCTATGTGACTCTGTGTCGTTCTGACTACTTCAAGCTTCATAGCGCAATCGTACACCCGGCTCCTCCACCAACAATGTTAAGTGGCGAATGACACAGTGACGACCCTGACACAGTGCACATGCAAAGAACACAGAGCCTGCAATAAGCACAAAAGCACCGAGTACCAAAAGCGGCAACGCGCACCACCAAAACACTTCATTCACGTAGCACAGAAAGTGAAAGAGCGGAAATCATGCAGCATCACTTGTACTAGATAAGAAGGCACTATCACAGTAAAGTAGTAACACTAGAGGCACTGGCAACCCAGACAAGGGGTATTGAACACCGATTTTGTGCAAACTGATGCTGTCAAATAATAGCAGAAGCAAGACATATTAGGGCTGTGCTAACTGAAGCTCTGGAGATAGAGATAACAACCCTAAGAGAGGCGGGCTTTTATTTCTGGCACGAGAAACCTTCATAGATAGTCCCAGCTACACCAGCAATGCATCGGCTGTGCTGCAATTCGAGCGCAAGCAACGTGCCATGCGCATCGGCCTGCAACTGCGGTTAACACTAATCAGACAGTCCACATTACACAGCGTGTCGCATCTCAGTTTGCTATGTAGCTGGCCCATGTTTCACAAGGGGAAGTTTTGGGCCACTTGGTCAGATATGATGTAGAGGAAAAAGAAACCGCAACTTCAGACAGGAAGCAAGACTGAGAAGTGGTCTTATGTCCTGTCTGAAGTTGTGGTTTTTTCCTCTACAACCCATCAGTGTGTTCACCTCAACCACACCTATGTAGGCCACACCGAGATAGCATATCTGTGAACACTAACCAGAAGACGTCCTCAGTTCAGTAGACATTAGAAAGACATGAAGCACATGTCTGCAAACGAAAGAGCATAGGTAACATGCGTACTCCACTATTATCACTACAACTCATGAAGAAGATACACAAAAGTAGCTAATGTGTTTGAACGAAACAATAAATGCTATTTTTACTGCCTGCAACCCCAACACTCAGTTAAGCAAAACACTCAGATAATACAGCTATGATATAACAACGCTCAAAGTTCACAGCTACTACCTATGATACACTAAGCCAAGATACATTTCTGCTAAATATGCTAATGGAGCGGAAAAACAACACTGAGAATACACTTCTACCATGATAGACTTCTGCTGGCTATGAAGATGGAACACAATGCTCAAGATAAACTGTAATATAGTCTTAGCTATTAATTACGATGAAGGAGAGGAAACAAAATAAACCCAGTCTTCCACACAACTTTCACACATTTCAAGCGGAATGAACCCACAGGCCACATCCTTATCTCATGTGAAGCATTCTCTGTGCGGAAAATCTTGTGCTTTTATGATCGAAGCGGAGCATAGAAGAAGTTCCTTGCATGAAGAAACTCATGGCCAAGAAGAAACTTCGGAGACACTTCTGTCAGACTGGAAATGCTGCCATTGCTTAGTAAGCAACACGAGTACTTCTCTACACCTCCTTTCAAGGATGATACATCTGTCGAGCGCACAGTCGCGTGGGAGTTCTCTCGGTGAATAAGCCAACTCGGGCAATCTGCGGCTCACCTGTCCAAGTGGCATTCTGCTGGTGCACAAGCTGTTACGTTTGGAGACGCCAACATGCCAAGAATATTAAAGCCACTGGGAATCATCAATCTACCGAGGCTTCAAAGGGCCGTCGATGTGGTTGCAGCGCTACGAGTGCAGGTGGTGGCGTCTACAAGGGTCCTTCCCCCCCCCCCCCCCCTTGCTGTTTACGGGGTGAAACGGCTCCCCGCTGTCTGAGAACGGCTTTAGTGAACCTGTCTTTTGTTCTCAACGCCGGACCCACCCGGGACATTTTTCTCCCGGAGGGGACGACGGGGGAGCCGGCGAGCGGCGGAACTGCAAATCAGCCGTGACAAATGCGGCCGGGTTTGACTAAGCCAACGTCTCCGGAATCATCGTGCTTCGAAAACAACTTCGACTTAGACTGTGCTTTCCCACACCCATACGTGAAAGCTTCTGCGAACTGCGGTGGGATCCATTCGCCCCCACGCTACCGCTGTGAAGTGCAGGTGACTGACCTTCGACGCTCTCAATGGGACCCCCTTCGGGCTATTCATCACTGAAGCCTGGACAGCGCGGACACTAATCTGCCAGAAGTGGCAAGAGTGTGTGGCTGGGGGCGGACCCGGAAGACTGGACACGTGATCTACATCACAGTGATTCGACGCATTTTTAATGAACTAGATTCCCCAACTAGGGACCTGGGGACAGCGGACCCTATTTAAGCAGCGATCTGGCGTGTGTTCGCCAGCTCCCGATTCACTCTTTCAATCTTTGTATAAATGTAAATAAACCCTTCCGTCTCTTCTTCACCTCGAAGACCCTCTCATCCCTTCGTCACCCCCACTAGAGCAGTCTCCCGATCCGGAACCCAGCGACACCGACCTTGGCGAGAGACGGCACAGGCGAACCAGGGGCCCGCATCTAACAACTGGTTGGCAGCGGCTGGATCGACCATGCGGCGTGGTGTTGCTTCCGTGGGTGAGTGCTTGAACTTTGCTTGAGATTCGCCAGGCTTCAATTGTTTGGGTTAATACATTGAACTGCTGGGAATCAAGGGAAGTTGATCAGTGAGTCTGAGTGCGTGTAGCTCACGTCAACAGTTGTTCAGCAAAGTCAAGGCTCAGAGCAGCAAACATGGACCTAATGAAGTTGTTAAGGTCAGATGTGCTGTCATTGTGCGAAGAGTTGGGTGTAGATGTAGAGGTTAAGATCAAAAAGACGGACATTTGCAAATTGCTCTTGGAAACCGCCGAGGAAGGAATAATTACCGATACGTGGGAACTCCTCAAAGCTGAGCGAAAGAAAAAGGAAGATGAGCGAAAGAAAAAGGAAGATGAGCAAAAGAAAAAGGAAGATGAGAGGAGAAACATAGAGGAACAAAGGCTAGCGGCAGAGAAAAAGAAATGGGAGCTCAGAAGGTTGCAGCTTGCGCATGAGAGAAAGGAACTGGAAGATGAGATCTCGAGAGCCAAGGCTCCAGAGAGAGCGAGTCAGGCCGGATCGTTCCAGTTGGACAGACGTGACGACATAAAACAGTATTGTAAAACAGCGCACACGTATGAGCTAAAGAAACTGGATGATGAGATCTTGAGAGGCAGGACTCCAGAAAGAGCGAGTCAGGCCGGATCGTTCCAGTTGGACAGACGTGACGACGTAAAACAGTACTGTGAAACAGCGCACAACCGTCAGGAAGGCTGCGGAGCTGTAATATTGAAACGCAGTATCGAAGGCCACGCGGAGACAGAGGACGAAAGCTCAATTGCAGACGAGCAGGCCGTTTCAGGGGTAAGCGCTCAGGCCGATAAGCGGGCGGTGGATGACTGCCTTCAGGAAAGCGAACTGCCCAACTCGGGGGCAGCGGAAGGTTCGTCTGTCAGCGGTGTGGAGCTGACACTGACCTGCGAAGGCAAAGCGGCCAGTTTGCAATTGGATGAAGGTCTCCGAGGTGCCTCTGAAAAACTAGATCAAGCTAGTTGCGATCAGGAGCCACAAACGGAAGGGTCTAGGCGTAAAAACAGGAAGAGGGCACGGACCAAGAAAAAACGGTTGAAATGCCAAGCCCTAAATCCAGGAGCGCAGACAGGTGCTAATGTTAGCACAGATATAAGTGCGGCACAAGGGAAAGAAAAGACTTCCCGCATGGAACCTTGTAATTTTGCAGGTAAAATTACTGGTCAGGCGGCACGCGCAGGTGCTTCTAAAGGTGACCGCAGTAACAGAAAGAGAAAAGCGCATCTTGCAAGCAGGACAGGAGCGAGGTTCTTGAAAGGGCACCGGCCAGCGTTAAGACCCAGACAACCCCGACCTGACAGAAAGGCGGTAAAGAAAAAGGCAAAGTGGAAGGAAAGATCAGAGGGCGCTAGATTGCTGTACACCCGGCGCATGCGAAGGGGTCGAGCAATAAAGACCACGCATGCAGGCGTGTTCGGCGCCCACAATTGACAAGGATGGGTCCTGCACTTTCCGCACTGTATTTGAGGAAGCGCGCAGGGCGAAAGGTTAGGCGGGCTTGCTTGGGGAGAGAACAGAGAGCAGCTTCTCGCTCCGGTCGCTGTCCGTCGCCCGGAATCGGTTATCGGCACTGCATGAGCTACCGGGGCCTACTGAGCGCGTCGAGGGACTGTGGAGAGGACAGTAGCGATCAGGAATGTCTTCTTTCAGTTGCCCTTTGTCACGAGTTGACAGTCGTACAATCAGTCAGAGCGCGACCCCGGCGGGCGCGGCTGAAGGACTAATCCTTTCGACGCGGGGGTGGTGAGCCATGTTTGACCCTGCGTAGCAATTCGAAGTAGCTGTTTTTTTTATTCCTCTTTTTTTTGTGTGCGTGTAAAAACGGGGAAGGAAATGCTACTTTGTTTTAAGTTAAAAATTTGGATTACATCAAGTGCTACTGCTTTCGTAAAACTTAAATAAAGGTGATTGTGCCAGTGAGTTAGAAAGGACGTGTGTCAATTTGAGATGCTAGCAAGTGATAAAGGCACTCACAGGAGTTCAGCGAAGACATTTCCCGAGTTGATGATGAGCTGTTTGCTTATGTAGAACCGTTCCAAGCAAGCAAATTTCTTTGTGTTTGAAAATTTGGCACAGGATTGCTTTTATACATTTAGTACATTCAGACATGTAAGACTTGGTCGAGATACCAAGTGCTTTTCGCTACATAACGGCACTGTTGCTAATGTCAGGCGAAGGCAAAGATCCGCGACCTTGCGTGGGCTACAGGAAGCTGAATACCATAACGAAGGACCAGTTGTACCCAATACCGAACATCGAAGAAAGGATCGAGACAGTTAGCGCGGCACAGTACATCTCCACCCTTGACCTAGTGAGAGGGTACTGGCAAGTCCCCCTCTCGGAAAGCGCGAGTCGGTATGCATCATTTACTTCTCCCATGGGGGTATTCCGACCTTTGGTGCTCAGTTTTGGGCTAAAGAATGCACCTTTTAGCTTTTCAAAGCTAATGGACATCATCCTCAAGGACATGCAGGATTTCGCGCTGCCTTACCTTGACGATGTGGCCATTTTTTCTAACTCTTGGGAAGACCATGTTTCCCATCTCAGGAGGGTACTGACGAGTTTGAGGGACGCTGAGCTAACCATTAAGGCCGAAAAATGTAGTTTTGGCTGCTCACATGTCACCTATCTTGGTCATGTTGTCGGTAGAGGGACGAGGAGACCGTCAGACCTCAAGATAGCCCCTATCGCTGAATTCCCGCAGCCTTGAACTAAGACGGATGTACGGTCATTTCTCGGTGGGTACTACCAAAGGTACATACCCAACTATTCACAGCTAGCAAGTCCTTTGACCGATGCGCTTCGCAAAGAAAAGCCGAATAGCGTTATCTGGGACGCAGCAAAAGAAATTTCGTTTCAGAGCTTGAAGAGCGTGCTGGTTTCGCGGCCCGTGTTACGCGCGCCGGACTACAGCAAGGAATTCGTGGTCCAGTGTGACGCCAGCGACCGGGGTATGGGGGTCGTATTAAGCCAAGTCGGAGACGACAATGAGGAGCACCCTATCCTTTATGCCAGCAGGAAGTTAACCGTAAGGGAAGAAGCCTACAGCGCTTCGGAAAAGGAATGCGCTTGTCTGGTTTGGGCCGCACAGAAGCTAGCCTGTTATGTTTACGGGGCGAAATTTACTTTCGAGACAGATCATTGTCCGCTTACATGGCTGCGTCAAATGTCGCCCAAGAATGGCCGCTTGCTACGATGGAGTCTAGCCCTCCAGCAATATAACTTTTCTGTGCGATACAAAAGGGGCAAATGTCATGGAAATGCCGACGGATTGAGCAGGTTATTCCCATAATTGAGGTATCCGTTCGGTGGCAATTTGGTGCCTTTTCGTATTTTTTTAGGTACTAGTTAGCCTTGTTTTGGAGTGGTGTCCTATTATCCTTTTTCTTTTGCTTCCAAATTTGCCACCTCTCTTCAAGCCGTGTTCGGCGAATCGGACTTTGGCAGCGAATTTTGCAGACATGGAAGCTGTTCTTAGTAGCCGAGATTACTGCTGTCAGCTACAAAATTTTGTGCTTACGTTTAGATTGACAATGCAGTAGTATTGCATAACAGCCTGGCGGCTCTCGGGTGAATTTCGTGCACTGCCTGGGGAGTGGCGCCATGTCGAGTGGCTGATTTCGACTGATGCCTCCGTTGTCCGAGGTTTAGGACTCTACTCTGTGCTTGCAGACAAGATGAAGAAGGGCCTCCCACGCTACAACTGAAGTCATCTCTCCTCGACCAGTGATTGTGACCACTGGCCGATCGAGATTGTCCTGGCCGCGGAGGAGCTGTTACGTTTGGAGACGCCAACATGCCAAGAATATTAAAGCCACTGGGAATCATCAATCTACCGAGGCTTCAAAGGGCCGTCGATGTGGTTGCAGCGCTACGAGTGCAGGTGGTGGCGTCTACAAGGGTCCCCCCCCCCCCCCCTTGCTGTTTACGGGGTGAAACGGCTCCCCGCTGTCTGAGAACGGCTTTAGTGAACCTGTCTTTTGTTCTCAACGCCGGACCCACCCGGGACATTTTTCTCCCGGAGGGGACGACGGGGGAGCCGGCGAGCGGCGGAACTGCAAATCAGCCGTGACATATGTGTCCTTCGTATCCCTCGTATGGGCTGATATGTGTCCTTCGTATGCCTCATATGGGCATATGTGTCCCTCGTATGCCTCGTATGTGCTGATAATTGTCTATCGTATCAGCTGTTTGAGCCGAAATATGGATCTCGTATACAAGCCGAGCACATCGAGCACTGCCACAATGAGATTAGCAAAAATGAGAATGACAATGTCTCTAATGAGCTATTGTAGACGCCAAGGTGGAGAGCTCCAGATTAACTTCAACTGCATATGCGCTGACAAAGCACAGCAAAGAGGCGTGTTTTCCACTTCACCTATATCAACATGTGGCTGCTCTCGCCTGGATTTGACTCAGCTTCCTTGGGCATAGACCACAATGGAGCGAATAAATGTACATCCAAACAACTGTTACGTGACAATTAAAGAACTGACTATGGACAGGTAATGACAGAAAGAAAAGTGGGCCATATATGCCCTCTTCACTGTGTGAACATGTCCACCCATCTGAAAACAAACATAAACATAAAAAGACATCAAGTGTCACCTGCTGAATAAATAAACAGCCTAAACAATAGTACACCTTCATTCACAGAAATGGAGCTACCTGTCACAAGGCAATCGGTGTGGTAGGCATGCAGCAACCCAATTATATAGTGTGCGCCATGCTGATTGGCTCAGGTTGTCGTACCTTTTATGCAAACAACTTGCGAAGTGAATTATAGAGAAGCATTTGAAACTTCATTCTTGAGTTGTATTCAACTCTAGTTTACACAACACACAAAAGAAAATACTGCTTCTCAAAGGGACACTAAGGACATGTCCACATAATTTCTCTTCTTAGTAAAAATATGTTGCATTGTCCCTTTCTAACCATTCTGTTATTCTGTTAACCATTCTATTACTATGGCCGAATACCCGTGTGTGTTTTTTTTCTTGCAGAAATGAAAGGTTTATTTGAGATATGTCAATAAAAGAGTTCAAAAAGTTCCTATAGTTCGACGAAAGCTATATATCCCGAAAAAAACAATCCGGTATACACTGCGAACTGCCTTCAAAGATATTTCCTGACCGAATGCTTCATTGGATCGAACATCTCTAAGAACACCTCGGATGTTTTAAACTTGTTTACCAATACACATCGGCTTTGCGACCAATATCAGATATACAATATGTGAGATATACCCACTCCAGCGGGCCGATCACATATCTAGAGGGCCGCCTACCCGAGTTCAGGTGGGCTATACTCAAGAACCACGGAACAGGGGGGTGGCAATGGGGAAGGTCGCCTCCCCCCCCCACACACATTTTTTCAAGGGGGAGAAGCGCCCCCCCCCCCCAATCTCCATTTGCTTCTACTTGGATCAGATCTCTGAAAATCGAAACACATATTAGTTCTAGGACTCTTTTAAATCAAAAGCACAGTGGGGCTGCATGAGCTGCTTGGCTTAGTAGCCAGTTGTAAAGCATTTCGTATATGAGTAACCTAAACCGGTCATGTCCCTACAGAATTCGATCGACTATATATCGACCTGACCGTGTACATGATCATGGTTAGCAGAATTTAAACAAACTATGCACAAGCTTTTTTAAAGGAATTGATCACTCCTCGTGCGTACAGCTTCCCACCTATAAGCTCCTCATTTCAATTAATTTTATATTGCCATAAATCTTTGCACCGTTTGTTCGTTCGCACTCACTACCTCCGGAACGCAGCTTTATCATTTTGTTTTGGAATGCGAGGTGCGACGAGACTTATGCCGTTGATCATGGCCACGTGCAAATAATTCCACATTTTTCCAGATTTTTGCTCCTTTTGGTTTTTATCTCGAAGGTTCCTTGCCAGCTTTAATTTCAGCACGACCAAGAACTGTATGGCATTCAGGTGGATGACCGCCGAGCACGCATAATTAAGCCTATTGCAGCCGCCGAGTAATTCAGTTCTTAGTGGGCGTGAGTCAGCCCCTTAAACAGTTAATTTTGGAAGCCTTTTCGTTGTCTTCCTGACAGCTGCAGTGTCGTCACCGCAACGTGATACTTTGCATCAAGCTTTGAACATTGAAAAAATATATATATAAAATGTATTATGTAAATGAGCATTAAATAAATA
Source organism: Amblyomma americanum (assembly GCA_030143305.2). Classification (NCBI taxonomy): domain Eukaryota; kingdom Metazoa; phylum Arthropoda; class Arachnida; order Ixodida; family Ixodidae; genus Amblyomma; species Amblyomma americanum. Next base: position 154,760 of record JARKHS020005806.1, on the reverse strand, counting down.
AATAACAAAATAAGCGCGAAGTCCTGCCCTCCCAGTAAAAAAGAGTTCCGGAGTCCCTGGCTATACTAATTGTATCGAGCATAGCCCAAACCTTCACCCGCTGCCATTATGACCCGGACGCGATAGCGGTGTGCCAGAGAACACTGCGAAACTATAATTATAGAGCTCCTCGATCACCTCGATCGAAGCACCTCGATCGAGGGCGCGGTTGTGCTACCCAGTTCCGTGTTCTAGCGCACACTAGCAGTTTATTTTTGAGAGCCTCTTTCTCCTCGTACCATGCACACTTCTGATTTCTTAACATAAATTCTTCCAGTGCATCAATTTACCTATTCAGCTATCTATATTTCCCCCTCTGCAGGTCCTAAGTCGCTGATTTCAGGTCAGTGGCAATATAGTACTTATATCTACCACGCAACGTGCCAGAAAATACTTTTTTTGCAGCAATTACAGACTTTTCAAGCACTTGCTGCATTTAAGGGAGTTCTAAAAGAAGTGTTTATTTTAACGTAGATAACACAGAAGTTGCTGTTTACAGCGCAGGGAACAGGGAAGGGCCCAGCGTTATTTATGATCAAGAGCCGCGCAACAGGAGCTCTTATATTTCGAAACCGGAACTGAAAATGTTCTAGCGTCGTCTGACGGCTAGGAACAGACTTTATAGGTGCTTCCTGTTTGTCGTAAACCACACAAAACTTTCTGCTTAAAGCACTAAGTAAAAAGCGCAAAGCACAATCAGGCACCGCGCGCCACTATAGCTTCCAGCTTTGAAACCGAAACCGAAGGCGATTTGTCACATAGCGACTACTTTGTGTAATGCAGTGGCGATCAAAAATAGCAGAACACTTCAGACATCTAGGTTACAGCGGTACCATAAAGCTCATACATGATAGAGCCCATAGAGTTACACTAAGCCACGTATTCACACTCCATGGGCAGTCACAGGTGCAAGACCGATTTGACAGGCTAGTTGGTTCTGCAGTTGGTTCTGCTTATGTTGGACCAACGCTCTGTGGCACGGCTTGACACGGACCTCATAACTATTTCCCCTTCAAAGTAGTACTTGTAACTTTTCAACTATAAGTATGTCATGGTGTGTAGAGCCCCGCGTCATCTGCTACTACATGCGGTCAATCAGCCGTCAACTGGATGGCCGGATGCGCTGCACGAGGAGGCTGCGACATGGAGCGGCATAGAGATCACGGTCGGAGGCGCAAGTTCTGCCGCAGGAAATAAACAGACGAAATTGAACGAATAAAACGTATTTATTGTTCTGGTTTGTAACGAAGAGGTCATCATCATCATCGTATGCAGCGCCCTGTGCGGTCCGCGTCGCCAAGCCAATTCAAGTCTGCGGTCGTTTGCGTCCAACGTTCGCGTCATCACTCAGCACTGTGTCGGTGTGTGTGGTTGTTACAGTTATTAGATTGTGTGTTTTGCAACCACATGTGACACTTCCACTATGGGTTCGTCAGCTGCGGCGAGCTATGCGTACGTGAAATACTTCGACCGACGGCGCAAAAGCTATCGTACACGTCTCTATGTCGTCCTTGTTTCCTTTGCGCTACACCTTTCTATGATGCCTCACCGACTGGCGTTAGCGACCTGGCGAAAAAAAGGACGTCTACTGGCGCGGCGGAAACGATGAGAAGGCGTTCTATTCCGCCCAAGTAACGGAGCTTGGAGGTGAGTTTTGCAGTTACTTCGCTACGTGGTCAGATTTCAGAAGTGCCAAACGTGTGATACGTGTACAGTCAAGCCTAACGCTTTTAGCAAAGCTTGGTGGCGTTTTACATAAAGTCGATGCACATGCTTTTTTACTGTTGCGAGCACTTGCAGAACGCTTACGATACCACTTCCTCTGTGATTGCGATCCGAGCACGCAGCAGCCCAGCGCATGCTTCCCAAAGAAGGGAAAAACTGCGTGGTCGCGTTGTAGCACGTCTCGACGTAAGCGTCACTCTGAGCGAAATAATATATCGTGATTTTTTTCATGAATTCAAGTAATTGCATGAGGCAGGGAGATATCGGCTGTGTTCAGATCTGCTAATTTTTCGCATCATATGATTTTTGGAAAGCAATGAACGCGACACACTAACTGATCCGTTTCCGTAGCTTGCCCTGTGTTTGCTGTCGCTTTCATTATTTTATCTCTCATTTCTTGTGTTCAAGTAACAAAAGCGGAGCTTATCCAGTGGATGTCGAAGAGAGAAATCACTGCAATGAACCTTGAAAAGTCTGAGCCAGCAACAGTTGCACAGATACATGTATGTACTGAGCGAAGTTTTACTGCGGATGCCTCTGCTACTGCCACTCGCACGCTTACCAGTCGCAATATGTACATTACATAGCAGCATACTTCAGAGCCAGACAGGCGTCTCTGTCTGTGTGTGTCTAAAATATTTATGGTAGCGGGAAGCAGCCAGGCTCCCTTCAGCAACAGAGAGCTTTGTAGCGGATCTTTGAATTGTAGTATAGAGATATTGCTTAAATTCTACCATTGTAAAAGATTGCGTAGGACATTAGAGAACCGCATGTGGAATGGAAGCATCGTTCTTTTTTTTTGTTCTCTCATATATTGTGTGCTTCATGTCAGGTCAAAGTTTCATTTTTCGTATTGCCTCCTCGCATTGTTGTCTAAAATATTTATTGTTTGGGGGAACAGCCAGGCTGCCTTCAGCAACAGAGAGCTTTGTAGCGAACCCACCGATACGGCGTTGAGGGACAGCGCACTTCTCTCATTGCAGCACGTTCTCTTAGGTTCGGCTTGCAACTCGGTGGCCTCTTTTCTCAGTGTTACGATGCTGGTTAAATTTATGTATTGCTGGAAATTTATAAGCCCTGCTATTCTTCGGTTATGCGGCTTACCAAAGCGAATCGGGCCACGTGAGACAGGGATAGGGCCTCTGATAATTAATATTCACGAGGGGTGATAATTATTATTCACGTATCTATCGAAAACACCGGCGCCACGCTGTGGGCTACAACTGCGGTGGGCTCTCTCCGGTCGGGGCGGCTCTTGTCAAGGCACGGTTAATTACTGGAAGGCACCGTTCCCCTCTTCTTGTCATCTGTCCATCGTCGGTCGCTTCTTGCAGGGAACCAGTCAAAGGGGGAAGGTCATTTGCATCGAGCCGAGCGTGGGAAGAACAGGCTCCTTCCCAGCTAGGCATCCTTTCTTTTTGTGCAGTCGTCGGCCACCTGATGACGCTATCGAAATTGCCGCTGCTGTTGCTGCGCCACCGTGGTCATCCCTGTCGATGGGATCTGCACCTTAATCCTCTTCGGATGGTGTGCGTTCCGTTCATAACAGGCCCAACGTGGACGCCACCGAATGCTCCCCATTTGACTTTCAGACAAAAGGGGTGCTGTCTACTCTGGTAAACGGAAGGGCAGCCACACATAACAAGCAGGGATGGAGAACTAAAACTAGTAGACCAAGCGGAAGGGAGGAAAACCTCTGAGAGGGAATGGAAGGAGAGGAGCATGGAAAAGTAGCTAGTTTGCCATATATGTAACTCCAATATAATGTCTTTTATTAAAGAATTGATTGCGGTTGTGTGTTCCGGGGACGGTGCCTCACAACAATTTTGGTAGAGAACATTTTCAGCCAGAGGGTGGTCGGGGCCCTTTAAGTAGTGGCTGCCGGCTGGCGTGCATGTGTGCTCTGCCAAATTTGTTGTTCAAAATTTTTATTCTCTACAGCGGTCATTTTCATTTGACAGCTGAAGATGAAGCATAACCTTGCGTGTGCCGATTCCGTCTTTGCCATAAAGCTGGGTGCTCTGGTCTTCTGCCACAAGTGCTTAAAATACCTGAGAAATACCGTATGCATACTTCACCTTGCATTTTACTCATCAAAAAGAAAATTTTCCCAGTGTGCATCCTCATGCCTGCACACACAGTGCGGGGCCGACATGCAAGGCCAGATGGTAATGCCTTTCATTCGAGTGCTAGCTTTGCAGTAAAAGCGATGGCATACAGACACGACGTGCAGCAAAATTTGTACAGTACACGCACTTCAGAAAAATGTTCAACCGGCTGATATGCACGCTTGTCAAAATTATGCGTGCATTACTTGCTGGCAGCAATATTAACAGCTGGAGGGCGGCAGACTACAGTTGAGCGGAACATATCCTGATTGTTTCCTGTTTGCAGGCCACAGGAATTAGTTCACAAACAGAAATTGCAACTACCACAGGAGAGTCAGTATAGGCAGAGTCGTTCATTGGCGCCCAAGTAATTAGAGTGTAGTTAACAAATATGCAATAATCTGAGACTACAGCATTTTGTTTGAGCAGTGCATGCGCAGTTTTTCCCTCCTCCTCATCATCAGCCTCACTACACCCACAGGGCAAAAGCCTCTCCCATGTCTTTTAAATTAACGCTGTCCAATTAACCCTCCTATATGGTGTCAAATGCAAGTCTTTAGAGTGCGACTGCCCGTCACATATGATTTTGAGGATATCTCGAAGCTTACATGCAGACTTCACGACAGCACACAACGCACTGAAGGACATATACTTGTGTTGTTGCCGCCGATGTATGCATCTGAGTGCAAGAGTCCGCGGCTGCCCTGAATAACTAACGTCCTTTCTTTCGCTCCCAAGGATCAGATTTCTACCGTACGCATGCGAGCAATGAGACGCAACAGCACGCAAAGCAGCAGAGGGCACTCGCCTTCCGTGATCCATGGACGGCCTTGGTGCCATGATTGCCAGCAGGCTGGTTCTGGCGGCGACCAGTTCATGTGAGCATGATACACCTTCTTGTCAGGAGTGAATTTTCTGGCAGCGAACAGGCTCTCCGAGCGCGGCAATTTGAAGAAGCCCAATTATAATTTATAGATGCATAGACATCTAATTTTGGTGGCACGTTTCCTTCTATACAATGATGCAGAAGACACTACTATGAATGAATCATCATGTGGTGTTTGCCTGGGACCTATAAATAATTTATAATCAAATTTTCTCTCATGCTGTCTCGGTTTCAACAGCCGAGTGAAGACTGTGACATCAGAGAGGTTATATGTAACGTGAAGCATGGAAAAAATGCGATATAATTGCTGCTTGATCGTTTTAATTCACTACAGTGCTGAAGCCAAGCTTCCTCAATAGTCGGAATGACAAATGTAGCAGCACCGATTATATTGCAGTTTTTCATGCCTCGCATGACCTATAAGCTCACTTTGACGACATAGTCCCCGTTCAGCTCTTGAAACTGAAACAGCGCTAGAAAGAATTTCGGTTATAAATTATTTAGTAGTCATGGGAGAATCTTCATCATCATCAGCCTGATTACACCCACTGCAGGGTGAAGGCTTCTCCCATGTCTCTCCAATTAACCATGCCTTGCCAGCTGCGCCCACCTTATGCCTGCACACTTCTTATATTTCATACGCCTACCTAACCTTCTGCCGCCCCCTGCTATGCTTTCTTTCTCTTGGAATCACTTGAGGACCAAAAGCTATCTTACCTTCGCATTACATTCCCCGCTCAAGCCAATTTCTTCCTCTTGAGTTTGGCTAGGATATCATTAACCCGCGTGTGTTCCCTCAACCACTCTTCCTGCTTCCGGTCTCTTACAGGAGTATAGACACCTAATTTTGGTGGCATGTTTTCTTTTCTTCAATGATGCAGAAGACGCTATTATGCATGAATCACCATGTATTATTTTCCTACGACCGCTAAATAATATATAATTGTTTTTTCTCCTGCCATGCTGTTTCAGTTTCGGAACAGCCGAACGATGGCTCTGACGTCAAAGAGGGCTTTTCCTTCACGTGAGCCGTAGAAAAATGACCATAGAATCGCTGCCTCATTGTTCTAATTTACTGCAGTGTTGAAATGAGCCTTCCTCAATTGCCGGAATGACAACGAATGTACAAGCAGCGATTATATTGCTGTTTTTTCATGTCTCGTGACGTGTAAGCACACATTGACGTCACAGTCCTTGTTCAAGTGTTGAAGCCGAAACTGGACGAAAAAGAAATGCTATTATAAATTATTAATCGGTCTTAAGAGATTACTAGCTGCTACTCTATGTATAATAATGCCTTATGCATCATTACAAACAACAAAACAAGCACCCAAACGGTAAGTGTTATACTGCTTTAACGTTACGCCTATCATTTTTCTTTCTGTGGCTCACTGCGTTGTTAACTTAAGCTGAATCCTTTTTGTTAGCCTCCACGTTTCTGCCCCATAGGTGGGTACTAGTAATTTACAGCTGTTTTACACTTTTCTTTTGAGGGATATGACCTGAGAGACCCTGCCATATGCGCTCCATCGCAATCTTATTCTTCTAGTTATTCCCTCATGATCCGGATCAGTTGTCACTATTGATACCTGCCTTAAATAGACGTATTCTTTTACCACTTCCCTTACCTCGCTACCAATTGTGAACTGCTGTTCTCTTGCTAGACTGTTTAGAATAGGAGAATACCACAAGGTAATCTATGTATAATAATGTCTGATGCCTCATTAGAAAGCAAAAACACACGCCCAATTGGTGGGTGTTTATACTCCTTTAAAGCTAGTTGGTGCATTACAGAATATGAGTCACCAGTGTTACCAGTCAAACCCTTAAACATCATATTTTGATCTGTTGATTGAAATCAAATTTTTCTCTGTTCTAGTTAATTGTACGTCATTATTTCTTTGCTCCTTATTTGGAAAAATTATTTCTTGGGACTCTGACCAGGCTCAAGAAGTGTAATGTGATAGTAAACTGAATATTTTTGAAAATCCTCTGAAGTTGCCCTTTAATTTTCTTTGTACATTAGTCTTTTGTAGCAAATGTGAGCACTTTTTATACGTTGCAGTCTTCCATTAGCATGGATCCTGCTGCACCACAGAACCCGGATATCTTGCTGAGGTCAGCAACCAGGTATGAAGGTGTCGCATATTTAGAATGTAAGACAAGTGGGCTTTGATGCCAGTGCTCATAAAGGAGCAAAACACAGACGGAAGACGAGGCTGACAAAGTTCAGTTTGGTGCTCAGGAACGCTTGGCTACCGGGGTGCGCCGTGCTAACAAAGATTGTGGCCGTCCACACTTCTTGTTTGATTTGCGTCTTTACACTTGTGGAGGGGCTGGGTGCGCCGTGCTAACAAGAAGTGTCGACGGCCACAATATTTGCTAGTACAGCGCACCTCGGTAGCAAAGCGTTCCTGTGCGCCAAACTCAACTTTGTCAGCCTCGTCTTCCGCCTGTGTTTTGCTTCTTCTTCAGCACGGGGCGCTGGGGCATCAAAGCCCAATTGTCGATCTTACAAGAATTATTTTGTAAACTTGAAATGCTTTTAGCTCTCATCCTTGATAAATGCAGGCAAACAATCTAGAAACTGGAACATGGGGATGAGCATCACTGCACACCTCTCGGAAATGGGAAATTTTCAGTCCGAATGATATGAAGCAGAAACAAAATTGCCTGCAGAGCAGCCCTAGGCACAATTTTAACCTGTGGCAGCTCAAAGCAGCTTAGCTTAGCAATGGCTTTGTGGTCGAAATGCAGCTTTTGTTTGTGTTCTAGTTGTTGACGTTTCATTATTTTGCAGAATTATTTCTTCCAACTGAGACAAGGTTCAAGAAGTGTAATGTGATAGTAAACTCAAAGTGCTTTAAAATCCCCTGGAGATGCCAATTAAAGGAACACTGAGGAGAAATTGAAGTTGGCTTGTATCAATAGAATATAAGCTCCTGATCACAAAAACGCCACTCGTACTGAAAAACAAAGCTCTTGTAAGGTAGAAAATAGCAAGGACCAAAATACAGGTATCGCCGCCACAGGGAAATCCTGCAAGTACAAGCGTGATGACGTCATAGGACAAGAGACGCCACCTTGGACGAATGTTCCTTTTTACATGGAAGCAGCGAATCTCTGAGGCTGACAAAAGAAGGTTGCGCGGTTCAATATTGAAGTAAGTTTTGTTTTAAAACCGATAGTGCACTTTTATCACACAAGGAAGACAGACAAAAGACAACCTGAATGTTGGAAGCAAAGAAAGCCGATGCTTGGCGGCGCCACAGGCGGCCAGGAGAGTTCACTAGACCATGACCACAACCTTTCACCTTTCATGTTCTAATTAGCACAGCCTCTTGTGCTAAGATTTAATTGCTGTGTTTTAAATATTCATAATCTTTCATCTGTTAGTTCTGTGCTTCCGAATATTTGGCAGCATTACTGTTGCCAGGGTGCAGTGGAGCCTGAAGTAGAGATAAAAAGGCTAATCTATGTTGTCAAAGGCAGCGTGATATGATTGCACTCAAACTTGACCTGGAAGCCCATCGCGCTGCTCACTCCAAAGAGAGCGATGTGTCATGTTTTATCATTAGTCGCGTTTGCAAAGAAAGCTGCCATTTTCGTAATGTTACATATAGGAGTCCTGAGGAATAGGATTTTAGCAGTTTTAATAAGGCAAATAATAACTCTCTTCCCAATCTGTTATAGGGCTTTATACAAAGCATATCTGCAGCAGTTTTATTGCAGGTCCACCTCGGGAGCGGAAATTATCAGTGCAGAGCCGTGGCGCTGGCTTCTTTCCCGAGGTCGAGACTTCTTGTTTTGCAAGGACGCCACAAAACTTTTGAGGGGTTCCCCACAAAAGTGACGCTCCTTCCTGGTGATGCTCCTTCCCCGAAGAGCCTTAGGGGAAAGAGAGTTCAGGGAAGAAGCATCACCGGCTCAGTATGCCGGCCATTCCTTAAGGCTGGTGCCATGCAGAAGCCTCGGATGAGCTCAGAAAAACTAGCAGCTGTGGGCAGTACGCCTCTTTTATTTAGGTACATTTCCTGACTGACAAACGCATTTGTTTAAGTGTGCATGACTTAAATACCTTTATTTTACAGCACCTGCATGTCTTCAATTTTGTCATGATTAATACTCTTTCAGATGCATTTGATGCATACATCAAATCTTCACGATCTGCCGAGGATGAGAAAATGCGCAGAGTAGTTGAATTGCTACCTGGCGGACATGCTGAGGGACATCAAGTAATCATCGCCTGCACCTGCCCCTGTAGTCAATGACTGTAGTCAGATAAAAATGATAAAATAAAGGCAGCAAGAAAAATTATTTCATTGACTGCAGCCTGGTATTTAGTGCTGGGATGCAGCATTTGCTGCACTGAAGGGTTGCAAGCTCATTCAGGTAGCCTACATATTCAGAGCTATTAACTGTACACCAGAGTACGTGTTGCAAGGTCATTGTATCCCCATGACGAGGCCCTCGTATCTGTACGAAGGTTGCGTGGCCCTCGTATATACGAGCGAAGGGTGTGAATCATATCCAATATCGTATATATGAGGCACGTATCACACGTATATATGTGTTTCCCCATACGTGGAGAGGAACGCGTATGCCATACGAGCACGTATACATACGAGCATATATGTGGACACATATCTAATAATTGTGTATATATGAGACACATTTTACACATATATACTAGATTTTTCAATAGGGTAGGCTTGTTTTTTGCCACAATAGATGGAGACAACAAATAGTAGGCTGTCAACTGCATTCGCCACTGAACACAGCGAAACCCAGAAATCCAGCGAAGTGCTCTTAAATATTGGTAATCCGTCGATGTTCGCGTGAAGGTCAACGTTAGTACCTGCAACATCGCGAAGACCGTTCTTCACTCTTTCAGTCATCTGACTTCGTAGGCCAAAATGCCCGTAGTCGATAAGAACATCAGGTTTTCGCTCAGTCGTCAGTAACGTGCGAGCGTCACGAGGTAGCGGATAGACAAGGCGACGCAAAAGCAGACAGAGGTCATTGACTGCCGAATGGGTGAGTGAATGCTTCCGAGCTACATCCACTAGCTCTCGTGCAGCTTCTGTCGCTGAGGAGCTTGCGTCTGTGCTTTATTGCGCGGTAGACGGATCCTCCTCGGACGAACACAAATATTTGGCACTTTCATCAGAATCGGCTGGCAAGTGAGAGCATTCAGAAACGCCGATTCGTCCTGCGGATGCTTCAGAGCATTCTTCGGACCTTCTGCGTGTGTCCGCATTGTCGGCATCGATTTCACTGTCTTCTCGTGCCGTCGTGGAAGGCCCAAGACCACCCTCGGCGGGGGAGGAAATGTCTTGGTAAAAATTCGCTGACCTCCCGGTTCAGCCGCCGGTATTTCTGCCACTTACTGGCCATTCCAAATGAGAACGAGTGCGATCGAGAAGACTCAACCGGAGTGCGCAACGAGCAGGAGCTCTTCGAAGGTACGTGAGTCTCTTCTGCTCAGCTCTTCTGATCGTCTCTTCTGCTCGGCTGGCTCAGCCGAGCAGTGGTAGAAGCGGAAATGGCGGAAGTACGTATGGGTGGACTGAGATACCTGGGAAGCGAAATTAAAGCAGCAAACTTAAATTCAGCTTTTGGAATGTTTTCGTCAAACATGATGACTTCTAATAAGATTACTTGAGTGATCACTTTCATTAAGTTAATGGAGCTACTACTACTAAATTATTTTCTTCCACCATGACTGCAACTGAGTTACTAGACGAGCAAGCTGGCAAATATAGTGCTGGGATCCAGACGAGACGTGCATTATTTATGCCCACAATTAATGAGCAAAAATCAGATCACGCTCAATAAGTAAATCGCAAATTGTAGGCTACCTAAAGTTCTTCAGTGATATATGGGCTTAAAGCCCCTCCATGATATTTTCTGCCAACCAGGAACTGACCGACGATTACGGTACTTGGCAATGCTAAGTTGGAGCGCAGCTCTTCAGGTATTTAAGTTTTGTGTTTGAAGCACGCTTTCTGTGACTGATTGGATCAGAAACGATGCAAATGCGTGAAAAGGCTTATTCAGCATTAAAAAATAAACGTAATAAAATAAAATAAAGCTAAAATAAGGAACGGGAAAAGTAATAAAAATAAATAAATCTAAATCAAACAAAATTTCTACTAATAAAAAAAAAACAAATTAAAAAATGAAAAATTCAGGGAGGAAGGAAAAGGAAAGGCCGTCACATTTCCGCTCTCAAACAGACTGAAGTGCATTCCTGTAATTTTTTTTTAAGGCGAAAGCCTTTAATAGCTCATCAATGTCCTCCGACCCTCCGTCCGCGAATTCTGTCACACTATGACGTTATATATCAATAACATAATTGCTATAATGCATATACTGTTTGCAATAACTAAGTAATGGGCGGTTAGTAATTAGTCATCAATTAGTGAGCAGTCATTACTTCCTAATTAGGTATTAATTAGTAACTGATTAAAATAGAAGTTAAAATTAGGCATACATAAAGAACTTGATGAAAAATAAAAAATCAGAAAGAAAAGATAAAGGAATTAAAAATAAAAAGAACAAATGAAAAATCTAAAAAGAAAGGATCGTTAACGTCCCCCTTAGTGTTCCTGAATTTGTAGCCGTGCTGCCCAACAAGCACTCATTAATTAGCAATTAGTCATTAATTAGCCAAATTGGTTGCAGAATGGCTTTCGCCTCGCGCACTTAAGCTCGCCCTGAATTTTCGTAGAGGAGCCGCAAAGAAGAGAAAGAGGATCGGCATCCAGGAGCGAAGCGAGACGACGAAGACGAGGTGATCAAAGAGGGAGCGTTCTGGGGAACGGCTGCCTGTCCCCTTTGATGCGTCACAATATATCTATGTTGCTCCTGCCAACTTGGACAACTTCAATTTCAGTGGCCCATCCCCGAAATGAGGTCGGAAGATGCTTAAATGTGGATGGACACTCGATATTTGGGCGCTGGAAACCGTCTACTCTCGCTTTTTTTTTCTTTATTGCCTGGCTTTGACCCATAACGTTTACACAAAAAACACTCAACAAAAAACACACAAAACGCTATGTACATACGACACTGTCGTGGTCAGCCATCATGAGTCTGGCTTCGTCATACTAAAATTCACGAAGCATACAGAGCGGCTCTAGCCTCGAGAGCCACTCGGGAGGCTCCGCAGCTGCTTTCTGGATGGCCAGAAAGCAGTCCATTCTTTCCCGAAAATAAATTCGGGCAGGTCGTGCGTCTTTGTCACAATAATAGCCTGCCATTCTGGAGCGCCATATACTGTGGAGGCCCAAGAGCATTATGAGATCAAATGGTACCCCATCCTCATTGTCTGTGCTTAAATAACGAATTCCCTGCGCGTCAAGTGGTAGCTCTTTCTTTATTGTCCTTTGTAACACATCCCAAAAATAAACCCCTTCCCAGCAATGCAAAAAAACATGGTCTGTTGTTTCGGGCTGTTTACAAATTAAGCAGTTCGATCCCCACGGTAAAAAGAAATCCTTTCCTTCCAAAAACTTTTTAACTGGGAGTGTCCCGGTGTGTAATTTAAAAAAGAAGGTCTTTACTCCTGGTGGCACCTGCATTTTCTTTACCCTTTCTAAAACATCAGCTCCAGGACCTCCACTGTACAAGGCCCTGTACATAGGCTCTAGGAAAACAATATCACAAAGTTCATGGTACAACTTCTTTCTTTTAGTTTTATACAAATAATCGCTAGAAAAACGCGCTGAAAGAAACCTAACACTTGCTCTTTCTACACGGCGCTCGGTGATTACGTCTTCTCAAGATTAATGTGTACAAACAATTAACATTCACACGAAAATATTTTTTTGCATTTCCACCTCGACTGTTACGAAATTTTTTTTTTACTCAAAACAACAAGAAGACAAGAGTTTAAACACAGGAATGTGTTTTGTGCTTGTCTGTGTTTCTCCCACGTTACGGCAGTTTTGTGCACAATATTCGTTCATCCCACCAATGCATGCACTGAACCTCGACTGTCATAGGTTGTTGAACATTTATAGCACAAGAATGGTTGGCTATATATAGCTAATTCATTAACTGTCTTTTATTCTTCTTTGTTAAGTTTCCGAACACCGAATGCACTGTGTGGTCACTTTTGTGCAACTTGCAATATGTGCAACATGGCCTAAGGCGCGAACTCATAGGGGCATGGTGTCGCCTTTTTATGCATATATGCAGCCGACCACCGTAGGATGTGCTCGGCTGCACGGCCGCGAAGCTATAGCAAGAAATAACGATTTTAAAGTCAGTACTTATTGCCTGATTGGAACTAAGGTGCCTTCAGAGCGCACATATATATGTGAAAAAAAATATACCCAGGAAATTATGACTGAACATAAATTCTATTGAGACGCTTTGGTATGTCGATGCCAGCCAGATCAGTATCACTATACGGTCTGGTGTTCTTGCACAGCCGGTCTGCGTCTACTTGCACCGCCGCGGTGGCTGACGCTGGGCTACTGACCAGAGTACCCAGGTTCCAGCCCGACCGCGGTGGTTGTGTTTCGATGAAGGCGAAACACAAAACGGCATCAGTGCATGATGATTGTCCGCAGGTGGTCGAAATTACTCCAGAGCCCTCCATTACGGCGCCTCTTTCACTCCTACCTTCCTCTCTTCCCTTACATCGCGGTTCAAGTGTCCACGTAGAATTGAGACAGATACTGCGCTTTCCTTTCCTGAAAAAGCAATTTTCGTATCACTGGTATACTTCTCGTCCTTTCCCTGACCCTGGTAGTACACTATAGGCGGTAGCTCGTGTGTTTAAAGGAATATTTAGAGAGCTTTTTTTAAAGGCAAGATAAAAGAAAGTCGCACAGAGAGAGGCGCACAGGACGACCCAGCGTCGTGCTGTCAGCCTGCGTCCTTCTGCTGGTTATATTTGTTCTAAATATGTAAAAATCATAGGTGTAACGTTATGAGACCGGACGCGGCAGAGTAGGTGAGGGAACAAAGGCAGGTTAATGATATCCTAGTCGAAATCGAGAAGAAGAAATTGGCTTGGGCAGGGCATCTAATGCGCAGGCAAGATAACCGCTGGCCCTTAAGTGTAACGGAGTGGATTCTAAGAGAAAGTAAGCGTAACAGGGGGCGGCAGACGGTTAGGTGGGCGGATGAGGTTAAGAAATTTGCAGGAATAGGGTGGGCGCAGCCGGCAAAGACAGGGTTAATTGGAGAGGCACGGGAGAGGCCTTTGCAGTGTGTGTAGTCAGGCTGATAATTACAACAGATAGATAGCTTTTAATTTCGTGTTTTATTCTTTGAAATGATGCGTAAAGCAAATTACTATACACTGATCACCATTTGGCGTTCGCCATTCATATGTTTCGGTTTCAATAGCGGAGTGGTGAAAAAAAGTGTACGTCGTCCAGGTTCAGTACTGGTGATGCTAGGAATGAAAAGACTTCACGCCTTCGTCGTTGTGATTTACTACATCGCTAAAATGTCTTGCGCATCACTAACAAGAAGAAAATATGCAGCCAAAATTTGGTGTCTTCACTCAATGCCGCAGCCAGCCACATTATTTCCTTCTATTTGGTGCTGCTTTGATAAGCCACCACTATCAGGTCAAGAAATCTTAGACTTCAGCAAATAACTAACATCATCATAGGATTTCATGAGGATGGTCATCCAGATTAAGAAAGGAAGCATTAAAAATGATTTCGGATAATGGTCATGGTACAGTGTAGTCATGGTGACGCCAGCGACTGCTCTGTTTAAAAAAAAAAGTAAACATATCATCTATCCACATATACAAGGTTGGAAGACCGAAGCGCCAATGTCATTCCGTGGCATAATATAATAAGGATAATGACGGGGAAAAATACCTAGCCGAGAAATTTGTACAGAACATTTTGCGTCATTTTATCCCGATAAATTCAAATACTGATTGAAAACTATAGATGCTCAAGGAATTGTGCTGACAACCGTTTGGTCTTCAGTGCCCAGCGGTACAGAAAAAAACCGGAACTTCCGTCGTGGACTACTGAGCGCAGTGACACGTAAAAATCACGGCTCGTATTTGAAATTTCTTCCCCGTGTGCTCGCCGTGCCCGTGTTGGAGCTTGTATAGGTTCGTGAAGTGCGTGCAGTCCAGCGTGAAGCACCAGCTTTGTCAGCTTTATCATCTTTTTTGTGGAAGACTGCTCTCCAAGATAGGTAAGTAAATTTTTGTCAGTACTAGCGCTGGTTTTCAGGCTGCAATGGAGCTGCACCGCTGCGCTCGAGTGCCTGGCTCACGTGGTTAAACTATCAGATTGTGTGCAATTTGTAGTTGTACATAAATTTCTCTTGCACTTCTCGGGTGCATTATGACTAGCGTTGTTTGCATGCTGACAATCCTAACATGTGACTACCGACTTGCTCTCAACCGCGGGCTCTTTCAACACGGTATATTTCCACCGTAGTGCCGCGTTTTGCTTTGAAACGGTTGGCGGTTTTCTACATTTGTCGACAGCAACGATAACTGACGTCTGAGCAGTTGGAAGTCTTTGGAACGGCATTCACGACGTTTGTCTAGGATCGGTGTGGGGTCCACGTAAAATGTTAAGCGGCTACTTAGGCGTTTTACATGGTTTGCTAGTAATGCAAGGAATGTTTGCATGTTGGCAGTACGGCTTCCGTGCTTTTTTTTTTCTGAGATACCCACCGCGGTAGCTCAGTGGTTATGGCGCTCGGCTGCTGACACGAAAGACGTGGGTTCGATCCCGGCCGTGGCTGCTGAATTTCGATGGAGGCGAAATTCTAGAGGACCGTGTACTGTGCGATGTCGGTGCATGTTAAAGAACCACACGTGGTCGAAATTTGCGGACTCTTTCACTACGGCGTCCATCATACCCTGTGTCGCTTTGGGACGTTAAGCCCCCATAACCCGTATTTTTAAGCATAGTAGTCATGCTGGACCGTAGTATTCCTATCGGGAACGTAAATTTTTTAGCGAGTGTGAATACGGCTGACGCGTGTAAAAGCTTCGCGAGTGCCGACAAGAGCAGTGTGGAACGAGTCAAGCATAACCTTGCTCTACATATTTGTGGCTTTACCTTGCATAATTGCGTTTCAGAAAAAGGAAGAGGCCAAAGCTGCAGTACCTTTTCTGCGTGGTAGCGTTCACGAAAGAAATGGATTTAGTTGGTGCAGTGCCGACTAACTGGCTGGCGTAGTCAAGACAAAGGTGCTTGTGGCCATCTCAAGGCACTACAGTCTGCCACTGAGCAGATGGCGAGGAAGAGGGTAGAGCCACTACTGGACTGGCAGCGATGCCCTTGTAGGGTGTTGGGATATGCAGGTAAGAAAAGAGATGGGGTTTCGAGAAACTCAGAAAATTTTTTTTCAGTTTTTTTCTTCCCTATTCACAAAGTTGAAGAAAAAAGTTATGTTATGGACTTCAAGAATGGTGTCTTGCACTGGTCGCTCCCGCGATCCGGTTAGGATATGGCAGAGTGGGAGCTGCTCTTGCTCTGAGCGCATAGCGAGACTAGTCAAGCCGAATGGTCAGCGAATTTTTAGAGCGGAAGCGCAGGAGGCAGAAGGGGGACGCAACTTCCGGAGCCACTACGCGGCACAGCTCCTGATGTAAACAGTAGCCGCACGTAAAGTCCCTTGATTACCTTTAGCCGCACGTGGCCGCACACAGTTTGCATCGCGCTCGCCGCTTAGCCTGTATCGGTCGCTACCCCAGCTTTCCGTTCCACGGGACGCTCATTTTTCGAACCTCGTCTTGTGGATAGCACGGTCGTCCTCGTCTGAGCTGCTGCTGGAATCGCTGTTGTCATGCGAAAGCAACACAAACCGCGTTCCTAGCGTAGTTATCCGGCGTCTCTTGGACATTTTGTCTCGCACCGCGCGGCACCCGCAAAACACAACACAGCAAGGACGCTACTACTGCGTAAAAAGCTTACACTTCCTTGTGCCTACGCGCAGGGGACGCCGAGACCTCGCACCGCTTTTGTGAAATAGCGGAAGTGACTCTGTCACGCGGACTCTTCTCGGAGCCCCTCCGCCTTTTTTCTCGGAGCGCGTCAGAGCGCTCTGAGCTGGAGGCGAGCGCTCAGAAAGAACCAGCCGAATGTACTCAGAGCGGCCAGTTTCGACCAGCCGAATGTGCGGTCGCCTCTCAGAGCGCTCTAGAACGATCTAAAGCGACCAGTCGAAGACACCATAAGAGTTGGAGACATCACAGAGCAGTAGTCGCCTGCTTGAAGTGTAAACACGGGCAAACACATGCACATCATGATTACATGGGGCTAACCAGGAGTGGTTTTGCATTTATCCCGTTGCAACTAACAGTGGGTGCGTGGGTGCGTAGGCCTGCACCACTTTCAGCTTTCAGCTTGTGTCCACCCACGCACCCACATCCAGCCATGATGACCAGACCGTTGAAAGCTTCTATGAGGACGTAGAATCAGCAATGAATAGAGTAAAATCGCAATACACTGTACTGATGGGCGACTTCAATGCGAAGGTGGGCAAGAAGCAGGCTGACGACCACGCGGTAGGTGACTATGGGATAGGCTCTAGAAATAGCAGGGGAGAGTTATTAGTCGAATTCGCGGATAGAAATAATTTACGGATCATGAATACCTTCTTCCGCAAACGAGAAAACAGGAAGTGGACCTGGAAGAGCCCCAATGGTGAGATTAAAAATGAAATAGACTTCATACTATGCGCTAAACCTGGCATCATTCAGGATGTGGCCGTCCTCGGAAGGGTGCGTTGCAGCGACCATAGAATGGTAAGGTCTAGAATTAGCCTAGACTTGAAGAGGGAACGGAAGAAGCTAGCGAAGAAGAAGACCATTAACGAGTTAGCCGTAAGAGGGAAAGCACAGGAGTTTAGGATAGCGCTGCAAAACAGATACTCGGCTTTAACTGAGGAAGATGATCTTGATGTTCATTCAATGCACGATAACCTGACATCAATAATTACGGAGTGCGCAGTAGAAGTAGGCGGCAGGACAGTTCGAAAAGATACCGGGAAGCTATCTAAGGTGACGAAAGATCTGATTAAGAAGCGCCAAAACATGAAGGCATCTAACACTACCGATAGAATAGAACTAACGGAGCTATCAAAGTTAATAAATAAGCGCAAGGTAGCCGACATTAGGAAGTTTAATATGGAGAGAATCGAGCATGCTCTAAAGAACGGAGGTAGCCTAAAAACAGTGAAGAGGAAACTAGGCATAGGTAAAAACCAGATGTATGCATTAAGAGACAAGCAGGGCATTGTCATTAGCAATATGGATAAGATAGTTAACGTAGCCAAAGAGTTCTACACAGACCTGTACAGTAGCCAATGTAATCAGAACGCTAATGAGAAAGACAGCAGTGCACAGCAATGCGTCATCCCGCCAGTAACGAAAGATGAAGTAAAGAAAGCCTTAGAAGCAATGAAAAGGGAAAAAGCAGCTGGGGAGGATCAGGTAACAGCAGATCTGTTGAAGGATGGAGGGGACATCGTGCTAGAAAAACTAGCCACCCTGTATACGCAATGCCTTATGACCTCGACTGTACCAGAAGCTTGGAAGAATGCAAACATTATCTTAATTCATAAGAAGGGAGACGCCAAGGACTTGAAAAATTACAGGCCGATCAGCTTACTATTCGTTGCCTACAAAGTATTTACTAAGGTAATCACTAATAGAGTCAGGGCAACGTTAGACTTTAATCAACCAAATGATCAGGCAGGCTTTCGTAAAGGATATTCTACAATAGATCATATTCACACCATCAATCAGGTGATAGAGAAATGCGCAGAATATAACCAACCTCTATATATAGCTTTCATTGATTACGAGAAAGCATTCGACTCAGTGGAAACCTCAGCAGTCATACCGGCATTGCGTAATCAGGGGGTAGAAGAGCCTTATGTCAAAATACTGGAAGATATATATAGCAACTGCACAGCTACTATAGTCCTCCATAAAGTCAGCAATAAAATTCCAATAAGGAAGGACGTCAGGCAAGGAGACACGATCTCGCCAATGCTGTTCACCGCATGTTTGCAGGAGGTATTTCGAGGCCTGAATTGGGAACAGTTGGGAATAAGAATAAATGGAGAATACCTAAATAATCTGAGATTTGCTGATGACATTGCCTTGCTGAGTCACTCAGGAGGTGAACTGCAAATCATGATCAACGAGTTAGACAGGCAGAGCAGATCGATGGGTCTAAAAATTAACAGGCAGAAAACCAAGGTAATGTTCAACAGCCTAGCAAGGGAACAACAGTTCACAATTGGCAGCGAGAGCCTAGAAATTGTGCCGGAATACGTCTACTTAGGGCAGGTAGTGACAGCTGATCCGGATCATGAGAGGGAGATAACTAGAAGGATAAGAATGGGGTGGAGCGCATATGGCAAATTCTCGCAGATCATGAGTGGCAGTTTACCAATTTCCCTCAAGAGGAAAGTGTACAACAGCATAATCTTACCGGTACTCACCTACGGGGCAGAAACGTGGAGGCTAACGAAAAGAGTTCAGCTTAAGTTAAGGACAACGCAGCGAGCCATGGAAAGAAAAATGATAGGTGTAACGTTAAGAGATCGAAAGCGGGCAGAGTGGGTGAGGGAACAAACACGGGTTAATGACATCCTAGTCGAAATAAAGAGAAAGAAATGGGCTTGGGCAGGGCATGTAATGCGAAGGCAAGATAACCGCTGGTCTTTAAGGGTAACGGAGTGGGTTCCAAGAGAAAGTAAGCGTAGCAGGGGGCGGCAGAAGGTTAGATGGCCGGATGAGATTAAGAAGTTTGCAGGCAAAGGGTGGATGCAGCTGGCAAAGGATAGGGTTAATTGGGGAGACATGGGAGAGGCCTTTGCCCTGCAGTGGGTGTAGTAGGGCTGATGATGATGATGATGAACTAACAGTGAAAGGCAAGCTCTACAACAGGTAACAAGGCGTATGTCGTGCAAGTGCAACAGGACGCATAGCATACACTCGAAGCTTGCATACTCAACACCAGTAGCTTCATTCCGGGTAGCAGGTAAATATTCTCGAATCAGAGATATAACTCCGCAATGAAAGAAACAGCTAGAAGGACACTTAGGGTAAAATCGAGCAGATGTGCGAGAATTAAATGCCCACGGCATATCTAAGAAGTGGTGCCACCACTCGCGCTACCAAAGCGTATGAACTTCATTTCTTTGCTACAACTCATACTGGATTAGGGATGCTAACGTATCCGCTTCACATAGTCAAAATTGCTAGGAAAATATTGTGGGATCAATTTGAGAAAACACAGGTAGGATAGAATCAGTCTCGCTGTGTCCTGAAGAAAAAAAATGTACTGGTTATTGGGTACATTCGGCATTCCTTTAGCCTGAGCCTTCAAATCGCTGAGACATCTCTTATATATGAATGTGCTGGATCTGCACGATGTATTTTTAGCCACAGCCGGAACTAAAATCTGAAAAAAAACAAGATGCCTAGGTCTTACATTTCATGTAAGCAATATTATTGCGTTTGAGCCTTGGAAATTCAAGCTGGAACATGAATTGCTTGCTTTTTCGTGATGAATTTGTGGCTGTTTGTTCATGACAATAAAAAATATGCCACAAAAATTGGGTTGGATTAAGTTTATATCCACATCGTTATGTCTTGTACGTGACAAAAAATATGCCACAAAAATTGGACTACATTAAGTTCATACCCACATCACGATGTCTCGGATATGTAATTGGGAAGCAAGACCGAAGTGAAATTCAGATGCAGTTCAAACATGGCATTGTAACCCATTGGATCATAATAATGTAAGTTAGCTGGTTATTAATTAATTTGTAGGGATTTTTTCACTTTCAGCAAAACAGAGTGTAGTTGAGGTATCAAAGCTGTCTATGTTCATTTGCATTATTCCCTTTGCATGTACCCATTGCAGATTGCCTGTTACCAAACTTTCCCTAGGTTAGGGTCCAGGAAACCACCTTTTTATTCATTACCAACCGCAGGCTAGTTGCTCTGAAGGATCAGCCACAGTGCCATATACCCAAATGTTATTTCTTTCGTCCCTTTTGATTGAAATGTTAGTAGTGCAACAAGTCACCTTCTGTAAAGGCATTCTCAATGGAGTTATAGGCATGGAGAATACTTTAGAGAGAGAGAGAGAGTCTGAAGTTCTCACAAATTTTTGTTTCTTCCCTGAGTCCTGAACTCAAATTACTGACAAATTCCGGTTTCTGTAAGTCATGAGTTTCTGTGAAGCAAGCTAAGTTGGAAACCAGCAGTGTTGGTATTGGGTTTAGTGTGCCACAAGTGTTACTTAAGTACACCCCTTGATGCTTTCCATGCCTAATTTTGCTTCATTGTATCTCCTACAACCTAGTCTCCTATGCAAAAGCCTGCGAAAAAATGGCACTAGCCGAACAGACTTCACACTTGGAGTCTGCAGACTCTAGTGGCGAGGATTGTGTTTCGCCAAGAATGGGTCGTTTTTTCTTTTTAATTTTTGTGCATTTATCAAAATTTGCTTGAGTTTAGACTGTAGGCGCTATAACGGGGGCTTAGGTTAACACTCAGGCGGCGGCGACAGTCTCTCGCCTGTTCAGGTCAGCATGCGCTCGCTTTGAGCGATGGCAGTGCGGCTAGGATGATGCCCTTCTTCTTCACAATGGCCCCAGGTAGAAAAGGAGCCATCCTGGCGTGACCCATGGTGTAGACAACACAACCGGGTCATAGTATGGCTTGAGTCGTTGGACATGCACAGTCTCGCGATCACGTCGGCGGAGATTGGCCGACGGTGCGATGGGCTCAGTAAGGTAGTTCACGGAGGATGTGCGCTCCAGGACGCGGTAGAGGCCATGGTATTTGGAAGCAAGTTGCTTTGAGAGGCCGAGAGCAGTGGAAGGGATCCACAGCTAGACGAGTGAACCGGGTGGGAAATCCGGATCAAGCTGACCGTCGTCATGACGGTGTTCTTGGCACCCCGCACCTCCACCAAATGTAACGGGGGCTTAGGTTAACGCTCTGACGGTGGCGAAACCAAGGCGGCGACCGAGTCTCGTCTACTCAGGTCAGCAGGCGCTCGCTCTGAGCGATGGTAGTGCGGCAAGGGTGATGCCTGTCTTCTTCTTCTTCATAGGACATATATATATATAATGCAGTGTAATTGTATACAACCCAAGAAAAAAGCAGCAGATGCCCTTTAAAGGAGGCCCTTCAGCCATTGGTGTCTTGTGACTTTCGTGATGTGGCGGTTAATCCGGGTAAGCCATGGTGAACCCCCTTTCAGTGGAGAATACCTGAGGAATCTATGATTTTCTAATGTAACGTTAATGTTCAACAGCCTCCGAAGGGAACAGCAGTTTATGATACGTAGTGAGGTGCTGGAAGTGGTAAGAGAATACGTCTACTTAGGGCAGGTAGTGACCGCAGAGCAAGAGAATGAAATGGAAATGGCTAGACTGATCAGATTGGGATGGAGTGTATTTGGCACATACTCTGAGACCATGAATGCCACGGTTATGAGTATCAGTTAAGAGGAAAGCACATGACAGCTCTATCTTACCGGTACTCGCATATGGGGCATAAAGTGATGGGCAACAAAAGGGGTTGAGCTTAAATTGAGATCAACGCCGAAAGCTATGGAACGGGAAATGATAGGTGTAACGTTAAGAGACATCAAACGTGCAGAGAGGGTCAGCGAACAAACGTACGTTTCTGATAATATAGTTGCGCTCGAGAAGAAATGGGCAGAGCATGTGATGTGAAGGCAAGGGTGACGGTCTGAATTACAAGAGAAGAGAAGTGTAGGAGGGGGCTGCAAAAAGACAGCTGGCAGGATGAGGTTTGGAATTTTGTGGGGATTATGTAGATGCAGCTGGCACAAGGCCGGGTTAATTGGACGGATACGGGAAAAAACTTCGTTGCTGAAGTGGGTGTAGTCAGGTTGATGATGATGAACCCTCTTTCAGCTGCCATACCCTGTGGTGTCAAGCTAGCATGTCTAAGGGGATTACTATCTATGACATAATGAGAATCCGCTAACATCACTGGCTGCAGGGAAGTCCTTTGAGGGGCAAAAGCTGCGTTGTTGCTTGATTTGTAACCAACTATAGTGTCATATTGTGTTTCCTGTGTACAACCTCTGAGTCTCTATGTTACTGTTTTAATGCAGTGGCATCACAATAGAGGGGTGAGGGGTGCATGGCTCAAGGAGATACAGCTGCACCACATGAGTGGGGGGGGGGGCAGTGACAGTGGTGGTGGCACTGCACTTGTCGAATGATCTTATTTAACTCTGTATGAGCTCATTGTTTCAAGTCCGAAACTCTCATTCTTCTGTTTCATTTGGTATGGAGACACCACAGAGCAGCAGGTAATGGCGTTGAAGTGACCAAGCCCATACATAAATCATGCGGATTTTGTTTCACACACATTCTTTTCACTGCACCTGCAAATGTTCTTGGGGATAATTCCCGTCTCTGCATGAGGAGATGGGGCAGTGGGTTCTAATTGGAAACTTGAAAACTATTTGAATTCTACTATGGTTACATGCCTCGGTTCTCAGGCCTTGCAGTATTATCTGTTAGCGAACAGACAAAACGTATCTCTGTTTAAAGGACTATAGACAAGGAAATTTTGGTTGCTTGTTTTATTGTTTTTAATGATGCACACTACTTTACTATACACATATCACCATGTGGTATTTGCCTACAGCTGCTGGCTGTATAACTCGTAATCGAATTTCAGCTCACCTGTTTCGGTTTTGGTTTCAACAGCCGAGTAATGGCTTTTACGTCAAGCATTTGATAGATGAAAAACTTCAATATTGTCACGAAGTAGTGACTGCAATCCGTGGAGCAGAACGACAGCGAAAATGGCGTCTAAACAAAGTTTTTTTTTTATTTGGGCTGACTTGCGCCCACAATGGACTGAATCACTCGGCGGCGGCGTAGCAACATGCGTGCTCAGCGGTCGTCGAACAGAATGCCCGCAGCTCTCGGCCGTGCTCAGTTTAAAGCTGATAGCGAAATTTCGAGATGAAGCATGCAAAGTTACTAGAACATTTCGGAACAACGTAGAATCAGCTCTGCCTGGATGCGATCAATCGAGATAACTCCTGTCGCGTCTTGCATCGCAAAAAAAGCAATAAAGCGCTGTGCCGGCAGCTTTGAAGAATGAACCAACAAACAATGCAAATATTTGCCGCAATATAATCGCTGCTTCGCCGTTTTGATTCACTAAAACGCTAAAGCCAGCCTACCTCAGAAACAAGAATCGCACGGAGTGAAGAAGCAGCAATTATATCGCAGTTTTATCCGTCACATGACCTAGACTTGACTTTCACATCATAGCCATCGCTGAGCTGTTCACGTCGAAACCTAAGAGGTGAGAAAAAAATTAGGTTATAAACTATTAAGCAGTCATAGGCACATATGACATGGGGATCCGTGTATAGTAAAAGATTGTGCATCATTAAAAACACTGAAACGTGCAACCAAAATTTGGTGTCTACAGTCCTTTAAGAAACAATGATCAGCTTGAAAGCCATGGCAGAGGAAGAAAAAATTTCCTTTTTTTTCTTACTCCATACACAATCTGCGTTAGTGGAGGCACTCACTGAGTGCATCCACGCGGTTATTTCCTGACCAGGCTAATACAAAGGGTACTCAGTTGTCTGCCAAAATGTATAAAAGTATTTAGGAGAAAATTAAACTTTCTACTTCTCAGTCTAACCTTCTTGACATTAGTGTGCTAATTTCAATTCACCTCATATGGTTTCTTTTGCAACAGAAAGAGATGTGCAGCTGCTGCAGCAGGAAACCTGTTACTGCTTCCTTGACTGCATTATCATCAGGCAATTGTAGCCTGTGCAGAGGTTTCTTCATGTTACGGAAGAAAAAGTAACCACCGGGACACAGGCCTGCACAGAAGGTTCAGTCGTTGAGCTTCATAGTCATATTCCCAGATAGTGCAAGTTGAAAGACTTGTGAGTTAGGGCATTGTTGTGAAAGAGCAGCAAATTTTCTGACAACTTCCCACAATTTTGCTTTGACTGCCCACACAATGCCTAGGTTTATTTATGAAGCATAGGTGTATCCTGTTATTTGCTTGTGTCACGTAAACTTTAGTAAAAAGGACACCTCCTATTTTCTGGATAGCTGTTTGCACAGTATTTCCAGCTGATAATGCCTCATGAAATTTCTTGGAGTTGATGACCCTTTTTCCATAGCCTGCACTCTTGTTTGGACTACGGATCATGGTGCTTGACTCATGTTCCATCACCCATAACAATGCAAGATTGGACGCCTCCTGGATTTCTCTTTAGTAAGGGCTGCTCAACCCAAAACTTTACTTGGTTATAGGAAGGTGCATTATGAACGTTGAGGAGTGTTCCTTTCATAGATTTCATTTTTATTCTTTTCTTTGAAAACAATTTACTTGCAAAATGGGTTTCCTTTCCACCTAGCCCATATTTCATTGCACTTTCTGTCCCGTCACTACCAATATTTTAATTAGACTGTGCCGCTAATCTGTTTATTTTTAGACTTGTCACAATCTGCACAAAAAAGCTGAACTCTGTAATGCTGACAGAAGGTACTTAGTAGATGCTTACTGAGCACCCCTTGTATATGTAACAAGCGACATTCTGAAAGCATTTGTTTTAATAATTAAATATTTGCACCGTGTAATTTATGAAATTTAGCTTCTTTCCGCTAGCTGTGTAAATTGTCTGGATTGGTTGATTATGTTTTGGTCATTCCTGCCCATATAATACCCCTGTCACACGGGCACCACAAAGGGCTATGAGAATCAGGTGCTGCGATCGCAGTGCTATCCAAGACCAAAAAGTAGAAGGGGATTTGGAGCCGGCACGCTTGCCGACATGCGCCTCACGCTGCTGTTGCACATGCAGGTCTTTTTTACGCTCGGAACCTCGGCTGTGCTCGGCCCGACAGGACAAGCGATGTCCCCTTGCCTCATCGAGCCTTTTTCATCGGCCGCGAGCGGTTGGAAGCTGACCACCGTGTCGACCACCGTCGACAAGAGGGGATCGCCGGTTATCAACGTTTCCAAGCTTCACTCGGACACTGATTCCATTGACTGCGACCCACCAATCTTCTTCGAGCATCAGGAGCCACGTGACTACAACCAAGCCTACTTAAACCCGCTGCGCTTTGGCTACGTGGGATTTGGAGCCGGCACGCTTGCCGACATGCGCCTCACGCTGCTGTTGCACATGCAGGTCTTTTTTACGCTCGGAACCTCGGCTGTGCTCGGCCCGACAGGACAAGCGATGTCCCCTTGCCTCATCGAGCCTTTTTCATCGGCCGCGAGCGGTTGGAAGCTGACCACCGTGTCGACCACCGTCGACAAGAGGGGATCGCCGGTTATCAACGTTTCCAAGCTTCACTCGGACACTGATTCCATTGACTGCGACCCACCAATCTTCTTCGAGCATCAGGAGCCACGTGACTACAACCAAGCCTACTTAAACCCGCTGCGCTTTGGCTACGTGGGATTTGGAGCCGGCACGCTTGCCGACATGCGCCTCACGCTGCTGTTGCACATGCAGGTTAGTTACCGCTATTCTATTGTGATACGAGAACCTCTGTATGCATTGCCGGCTCCACCCACGCCAAGTGCTTCTGTTGGTCGTAGCAGACGAGTACGCAAACTTGTATGTTGCAGGCAGTTTCGCCTGATTGTGAATCGGGTGTTGTACCTGGTGCTTCTACTGCTACTTTCCGGAGATATTGAGCTCAATCCTGGCCCTCTTAGTGAATGTCAAGTGGAACTGCTTAAGAGTTTACAAAGCGGTCAGGCAGCTATTATGGCTAAGTTAGATAACATCGATGCGAGGATCGCTAAGCATGAAGCCATCATAGGGGATATAAGCAGTAAACTTGACAAAGCTGGAGGACAGATTGACGCTCTCGACAAAGTGGTTATTGAACAGGCTAATGTTATTGAACACTTAACGCGAGAGGTAAAGGATCTGCATAGCAAGAATACCGATCTTGAAAATTAAAGTCGGAGGCAAAACCTTGTCTTCTATGGCGTTAAGGACAGCAACCAATCAGAAACATGGGAAGAATCTGAGAACCTAATCAAAAGCATCTGTCAGTCAAGGCTAGGGATCGAATTGAAAACTGTACAAAGGGCGCACCGTGTCGGGCGTTTCAGTGATAAGACTGCACGACCTATAATAGTGAATTTTGCCTCCTATAAAGAGAAACAAGAAGTCATGAGTTTCGCGAAAAAGGTTAAGGGTTCTGAGTATAGCGTGGATCAAGATTATTCAACAGAGACACGTAATGTTCGGAAGCGACTGTGGGAATACGCAAAAATTCAGGAGGCCGACAAAAGCAAGATAAAACTAAAGTACGACAAACATTCTGAACGGAAAGGCTTTTATATGGGACAAAGAAAAGCAGGTGGTTGTTCCCGCCATGAAACGATGACGCCCCATTCATCCAAGAAAAAGCCTCCAACGAGATTTAGTTGCCGTAATCGTTAACTGCAGAAGCATTGTAAATAAAGTCGATGAGTTTGCTAGTCTTCTAGAGTCTGTAAAGGCAGACATAGTATTTGGTACTGAATCATGGTTAGATGCATCAATCAGGGATAGCGAGGTGTTTCCTAAAGAATTCATTGCTTACCGCAAAGACAGATCCCGGTTTGGCGGGGGCGTCTTTCTGTTGGTGCATTCCTCTTTAAGATCATCATTACTAGATGTCGATTACAATGATGTTCAATCAATATGGTGTACACTTACGCTGCACGACAACTCGTCATACGCTCTTGGATCATTTTATCGCCCTCCCGGTTCTGATCTGAGCACTTTGCAATCACTTTATGAAATCATTTCCGAGGTTTCCCAAAAACCGATATTGCTCGGGGGTGATTTCAATCTGCCGGATCTGCACTGGGGTGATGGCATGTGTGTAACCACAACAGGTTGTGCAATCGATATAGAAATGAAGAGCATCATAGATACTTTTGGCTTAGTACAGTACGTTCAGGAACCAACTAGGGATAAAAATGTTTTAGATCTTTTCTTTTCCAACTCTCCGGATCAAGTTAATGCTGTTCATGTTATTCCAGGCATTAGTGATCATCAGGCGGTCATTGCATGCATAAAAGCATCGCATAGTAGACAAAAGAAATGTGAGTCAAGGCGAGTCTTTTTTTACGATAAAGGTGACTATGCTAGAATGTCCGAAAAATTACAAAATCACTTGCCCGTTTTTGAGTGCTTTTATGATGAGTGCGATATTCATGAATTATGGCGTTTATTTGAGCAAAAACTTTTTGAACTGAGGGATGCACACGTGCCAAGTATAGATTCAGCTAGACTGAAGAAACGCAGAAAGCCGTGGGTGACTGCCAGTTTGATAAAAATGATAAGGAAAAGAAGGCGTGCGTACCTCAAGTTTAAGAGAACAAAACGTGAAGATGACTTCAGCAGATTACTTGTACTAACGCGTGAGCACAAAGAAAAACTAAAAACTGCGAAAGAGGAGTACTTTAAAACGCTGGACGTTAAAATGAAGAAAAACCCTAAACGTTTTTGGCACTACTTAAGGGAGTGTGGAACAGATTCATCTGGTGTAGGTGAAATCGTTTATAATCAACAGGTCATCTCAGGTGACTTAGAGAAGGCAACGTGTTTTAATAATCACTTCAAGTCTGTTTTCTCCCCTAAACATATCAACAGTCACCAACATTACACGAGTTATGCGCCAGCAATGCCGCCAGTCGAAATAAGTGTAAGAGGGATTCTAGCGCTCCTAGAGGATATAGATGAATCAAAGGCCTGTGGTCCCGACGGCATATCACCCCGGTTGCTAAAGAACTGTGCTTATCCTATCTCACAGTATCTATGCCTTATTTATAAAAAATCTTTGGATACAGGTCTTTTACCACACGACTGGAAGATAGCTCATGTGGTCCCGATTCACAAAGGCAGATCAAGAAAAGATGTATCAAATTACAGGCCTATTTCTCTAACATCAGTTTCATGCAAAATTTTTGAGCACATCTTATACACAGAAATAATGAACCACCTGGTAAAGAATAATTTGCTGATGAAGGAACAACATGGGTTCCGGAAAGGTTTATCATGTACTACTCAACTTGTTGAATTTTATCACGAACTTGTATCTGAAGTTGACCGCGGGGGCCAAACAGACTGCATATTTCTGGATTTCCGGAAAGCGTTTGACACTGTGTCACACCCACTCCTTCTCTATAAGCTAAAAATGTTGAATCTGGACACAGCTGTTATAGTATGGATTCAGAATTATTTGCTCGGTCGCCGCCAACGTGTAGTCCTTAATGGTGTATGTTCAGATTACGTTGATGTGACATCAGGGGTCCCACAGGGGTCGGTCCTGGGGCCACTCCTGTTCTTGATCTATATAAATGATATTTCACTCGGTATCTCCTCAAGTATACGTCTGTTTGCAGATGACTGCGTTTTGTACAGGAAAATTAACAATGCCAATGACGTCGTTCAACTCCAAACTGACTTAACACTTATCCACGATTGGTGTCTGAAATGGAAAATGTCTTTGAATACGGAGAAATGCGCTCATCTTTGTTTTTCACGAAAAAAAATCAAAGTCCAAGCTCAGTATCGCATAAGTAATGAATTGATCACACAGAAATGTACTTACAGATACTTAGGTGTTATACTAACGGATGACTGTTCCTGGAATGCTCACGTGGATCACGTGGTTACCAAAGCCGGTAGGGCACTAAATTTCATACAGCGGAGTTTAAGGTCTTCGCAGCCAAACCTCAAGAAAACTGCTTTTCTCTCTTGTGTTCGACCTATTATTGAATATGCCTGTATTGTATGGGACACTGCACATCGGGTGTTAATTGAAAAACTTGAAAAAATTCATAACAGAGCAGCAAGGTTCGTCTTGGGCAGGTACGGGCGAAGGGATAGTTGTACAGCAATGAAAAAAGAATTGCAATGGGAACCACTCGCTTCCCGTAGAAGAAAATTGAGGCTAAAATTGCTGTACTTAATAGTTCACGGAAAAACGGGGATTGATTTTGAAAATTACTTAAAACAGCCCTTTTACGTTTCTCAACGACATGACCATTCCCGTAAAATTAGAGAGTACCGTACCAGGACGAACTTGTTTGCAAATTCATTTTTTGTTAAAACAGTGCAACAGTGGAACCGGCTTTCCGAGGAGCAAGTGTGCTCTGCAAGTGAAGATGTATTTTTTGCCAATCTGTAACCCCCCTGCTATAACGCCTTTGGGCAAATGCGGGGTAACTCTTGAATAAAGAATAAAATAAAGAAAAAATGAAACAAGATAGATGCAACGAACAATGTTTGAAAGCATATTTAAAAAATACCAATGGTGTCTATGGGTTTGTTTTTTGTACGCGTGCTTATATTCTATGCCCAGCTTTCAAACCAGTAAAAGGGTAAACGTGCTGCAACAACACCAAGAGCCCCTAATGGCCATGGCATTAGACAAAACCTGATGCTGCTGATAAGAGTAGCTGCAGCAGTTCTTTTGCGGAAGCAATCAGAATAAAAAAAAGTGTCTGAGCTCGACGAATAAACAGAATTCCCCTCTTCAATTTTAGAACACTCACTTCAGCCGCCTCAAGTACAACAGCGGGCGCTAAGCCTCAACTACTGTTTCACCCTTGGGCTGCACCGTGTAGCTGCGTCGCTGTTCCTTTGAACGTTAAGTCCTTTGGTGAAAAGGTGCCTTTGCTGGAAAGGCCTGCGAGGAATGCCGTGTAACAGGGGTATAAGTTCAGTTTTCTGTATGTCCATGTAAGCCCTATACTTATCACAACTTTAGTTAGCCTTGATTGTTCATGTCAGCCAGTACACGCATTTACACATGCTCGGGCATTGTTCGCATCAGTTGGTTGTTGGTTTATTTCTAGTAGTGCGTGCTGACGTGAATTCGATTTTCAGCACAATTTCGAATAGTCCTTGGCAGGTTGCCATTTTAACTTTCCCTACCTATTCCTACTCTCATTGCTGCCACTTTTTTAAATACTAAACAATATTTCAAATTCTTAATCTTTTATTTACTAACTCTCGGCTCTGCTGATTCTCACTGTCAGTTGCCTCATTCATCCATGTCACAAACACATGCTTAATTATTAGTGCTCCTTTGTTCCAAAGCAATTTCACATGCTGGCTTTCCTGCTTCATATAATATCTACATGCAGATATTATGGTATTTATAAGGTAGGTTTTCCATGTGATTGTTTACAGAAATATCAGCCCTATGCTATGTAGGCAGCTTCACACTAATGCGATGCATGTGTTGGGTAGGATCGGGGGGGGGGCACAAGCTTGTTGCTGCAGTGGATGCTGCTGGCCTTAATGACACCGCTGATTTCACATGGGTGATATGCACTGGCGTGCAGTCGCAGCCCTGCAGTATGGCATCACTGCCTGCCATTTTTGCAGTGCACATAGCAGACAAGAACTTCTGCTCTGCAAGCATGCATTCTTCATGTGTTGCATTCCAATTGCCGCGTAGAATCCATGATCACTGGAGATTTGACCGGTAGTTGCTGCGCACGACAGCCGCCAGAAACTGTCATAAATGAATTCCTCTTCAGATGGACAGCTGTCCTGGTTACCGCTGCTCAAGCGGTGGTCAAGAAACAGGCCTAGCAGCGTCGTGGGCAGAGTTCCATCTCTATTCCAGAATTGAAGTAGTTAGTGAGCCCCGCCGCGGTGGCTCAGTGGTTAGGGCGCTCGACTACTGATCCGGAGTTCCCGGGTTCGAACCCGACCGCGGCGGCTGCGTTTTTATGGAGGAAAAACGCTAAGGCGCCCGTGTGCTGTGCGATGTCAGTGCACGTTAAAGATCCCCAGGTGGTCTAAATTATTCCGGAGCCCTCCACTACGGCACCTCTTCTTCCTTTCTTCTTTCACTCCCTCCTTTATTCCTTCCCTTACGGTGCGGTTCAGGTGTCCAACGATATATGAGACAGATACTGCGCCATTTCCTTTCCACCAAAAACCAATTATTATTATTAAGTAGTTAGTGAGAGCAGTGCCTCTGTGAAACTGGAGGGCTGGACTTCAGCAGCCTTATTATCACCCCATTGGAGAAGTTTTTCTACACACAGGTGGTCATAGACTGTTATAGCGGCTGCTCATAAAAAAGCACAAAACTGACCTTAGTGTTCTTTTTGCATTGTGCACCGTGAGTATATGGCAGCTGACGCTTGATAGTCCGGCTGTGCTTTATCCATGTTCTCTCTTTTTCATGTTAGCCTCTGTCAGAACAGTGCACTGTGCAGATATTAGTGGCCGAGCTTAAGTAGGGAGGTTGCTTTGCCACATGGTGATGTTCCATTATTGCCCTGATGCAAGCACAAATTTCCGATCATCCATGATGAAAAAAATAACACTGCCTGGGTGACCACGACTCCACCAAAAAACGAAGCGCATGCCCAAGAACTTAATTCAAGTTCCAACACGTATTGAGGTCACATATCATTTTATATAACCTTTAAGGAAACTTTGTTGGCCGTCAGGTACTTGTTCTAGATGCACATGCACCTTGTCCAGGAAGTTTGCATCTAACACTGAGATTAAAATCTAAAGAAGCACCCTATCTAGATCATATGTAGAAGAGCTGGGAATTATTTTTATTTTTATATGAATTATTTATTATATAGTTTATTTTTATGGGAATTATTATTTTGCCTTTTGTATTTTGTTTATAATTTCTAGCCACCTTTGCAGGTGAAGGATTAAAGGGGCCGTGATACATTCCTTCCTTATATTGCAGCTTCGTAATTCAGTAACTAATACAGAAGCCTATTATTTAATTTTCAAAATTTTAGCGCCTTAGGCGCACTCTATATTCCAGAAATGTGACAGAAATTGAGACCGGGGAAATGCCTCTCACCGGCAGCAACTGCCATATTGAATACTTTTGTGACATCATATGGGCACACACGAACCAACATCATCTGCAATCATCGCTTCTATGCGTAAGAATGTCTCTTGTTCCATGTACTTTTGCGGCCATCGATGTAGTGGTCATCCCTCATATATGAGCGACTGTTGCAGCAAAAGCGATAACAGTATAATGTAGTTTCTCTTCGGTATAGGTAGGGTCCAGTCACACTAGGCCGATGCGGCGCCGATCGACAGGCGGCGGACTGGTTGGTATACAGATGCCGTCACAGACGCGATGGTCTGTCATGCTATACTGACGACCATACCAGCACAACCAATGACCACATGTCGTAGTAGTGTAAAGAATGAGCTTAGTGAGAACCAGAAGAGAGCGGATGCTATTCGGTACGACATTCCTTGAACATAAATTTTAAAACCTTATTGGACCTTATTCTGGCAACGGTGACATACACGACGCGCGTACACCAGCGAAGATGTGTTATCAGTCAGCGTCTGTACACAAAACCCAGCGGCGAGGCAAGTGACATGGGCAAAGCACCGCCCGACAATGCCGCTCGTTGTTTGCCGCCTATGCTTGGGCTTGTGCAGCCGAGTGCAAACTTCATGCCCGGTGAGGCAACGGTCTGAAAAAACCTGCGCTTGTGTCTACCTTATGCGCATCGAAAAAAGCGAAACAGGCGGCTGCGTTTCATATCTTCACACTTTGATGGCAATCAGCAGTGAACTTTTGCCAAATTCTTAAATTTCTGTCTGCGGCGGACACCCGGCCCCATTTGTTACAAGGCTTAGCGAGTCCGCATGATTCGTGTGTGCAATTTCGGTCATTGCAGAGAGAGCGAACTGATAAGCTTTAGTGTATGCAATTAGTCGTCGAGTGTAGCTTTGTCTACAGTTGCCTTTATTTATATATTCTGTAAAAATGTTTGATCTAATAAACTTTGACTTTGAAAAAAGCCGCGATTACTTAGATCGCCGGATGTGCGTACAATAAGAGAGAAGTGCGGATGTGAACTGGTGTCCAAATCATATGCTGAGGCAGTCGACCTCAACTGTGAACAATAAATTTGTCTGTTTTAATTAATGCGAATTGCCTGTGAATTTATTTATAGATAAATCTATTAAAATCAAATATTGGTGACATTGAAGGCAGCAGATACACTTAGCGGGAAGAGCCGGTCCTTCGCGAACCATTTCTCAAGCAGGTTATAGCATCATTGTCTCTTATTGCAATGTTATCGTAGTGTGTAAACAAGTAAAATTACAATTTATGGGCAAGAGCAGATAATATTTAAGATATGAAGAGCCCACCTTGCGTGTTATGCCGAGCAAACGAGCAGTACTGTTTGTGCACAGTAATGTAAACAACCTCAGCGCGGGACCGCATCTGTTTTAATCGTCGCATTCCTAGGGGACTTTGCATGCACGCAGTCAACGCTAAATGATGTACTATTGATCTTGAAGCACGCATTTAGATGGTGGCGAATATTCATTGGTGCAGGCAGTGAAACATTCGAGTCGCTTTGGCTTTGCCAGCAGCTTGGTTCTGCAAAAGGGTTCTAATGGCCTAACTCCAAGGGCCCTTCCTGGGCGTACGCGCTCAGCGTCGGCGCTCTTGGCGTACGCCGGAACGGACGTCGAAAAGGGGCATGCATCTCCATGTTCCAGGTGCTGGCTCGGTTCCCCTCTCGAGCCGACGGAGAGAATTTCAAGCCGTCGAGAGAAGGGGTTGGGGGCGACGAAAGGACAACTTAAACCGCAAAGAAAAATCTGGGGAACTAGAAAGAGCTTCAAGCCATGAAGAAAAGAGCCACCGAGAGCCCCGCGATCCTCCCATTGTAATAAACCGGACCCCTCTTCCGACGCGGACGAGAGCGGCCGTGCGCTGACGCCGATATCTAGCACGGACAGACATCGGCGCCTCACCGAGGCTCACTGGCGTCTCCTGCAGTGCGCATGCGCAGACCGGCTTTAGCGTACGCCAAGAGCGCCGACGCTGAGCGCGTACGTCCAGGAAGGACCCTTGGAGTTGGCGCTTAAGAGTTGAAAGGAATGTATGTTCGACTGACACATGCGTGCAGCAGGGAAGCTGTCGCATTCGGCACTTTTGTCTGCTCCTTAAGCCGCAAGCTTACTGTAGTGAAGCCTTGTTGTAATTTGTTTAGTTATAAAGCCAACAAATAGCTGTCAATAATTTGGTAGCAAATGACAGAATGCCACCACCATACCCTTCACGACATACAGTGGCGAAGGCGTGCACGGCACGTGCCGCTTTTCACATATGGGAACACTTGGCTGTTCAAAAGAGACCACACTCATAACATGCGAATAACAGGCTTCCGAGTGCAAATAATAAAGCAGGGGCCCATATTTGTTTGTTCAACAATCGGGAAAATGGCACCTCAAGCAAGTCCGCTTTCTCAAAGACGACTAAGCTCGCGTACTAAGCCTTTGTGAAAGAAAACATGGGAAATGCATTTTATTTCGTTCAGCTAAAACACTTTTTCGAGCGACCGCTGTCCACGATGTGCATGAAAGCATGCAGCCAACAGCACGCAGCAGACGACACGTAGTAGGTATGCTCTCGTGATGTCAGCAGTCAATGATTTGGTTGTCAGCCCAGCAATCATATCGCCATACAGTTAGAACTTGATCTAAAAAAAACCTGATTTATGAAGTTCGAATTTTATAAACAAATTTTGATTCCCCGGCAAGTACTCACAGGGTTCATTGTTCTCGTGAACCCGAAGTAACGAAAGAATCAGTAAGCCCGATTTAACAGTTTTCCCTGAAGAAATGAGTAGAAAAAAGAAGTGATTTCTCCTTTACTTTGCCCACCATGCCTCGCAGCTTTTTAGTAGCGCACCAGCAGTAACGTCTAGGTGCCCAATTAATGGCCCTGATTTTGTTTTGACAGCGCAGTAAGCTGCTCCCCTGCATGGAGCAACGGACTCGGTAATCGGCGGCACTTCCACCTTAGATTTGAATCCGTTTTACGTGATGCCGCTTTCATGCACAGGCGAATGCCGTCCTCTATTTTGCAAATTTCTCAATCTAATGAAATAATTCGTTAAACCAAGCTCTAAATGTATAAACAAGAAAATTCGTTTTAAAAATATCTGGCACGCAGACACAACTGAAACTTCTAGGAATTGTTATTTAACATGTTGGGAACTAAATGCAATTAGCAGGGTGTACACGAAAATATGCTGTCAGGGGCCCCTTAAAGAGAATCAACGATAATATAAGAAAAAGCACTTTGTACAACAGACATAGTGGGAGCAATAAATGAAATATGAACAAAACAGCTAACAGGTAGTCACTTAAAATATGGTCTTCATGCCTTAAATGTGAGTTACCTATGCTGGTATAAAGACTCTCTTGTTAGTCTTCATTTTTCTGCCAATGTTGTAGATGCTTTGTTTGCAATTAATTTCTTGTTTTTAGCACATCATACCGCAATGAGCCAAAAAAATATGGTAAACTCAAAAGCAACAAGATAATTGCAGAATATCTGGCATTTAGGTGTAAGTGTTAGCACTTCATGACCGAGGTTTTAGTCACTCAGCTAACCTTGGCAGCGTTATTTTGTTGCCAGAATCAGTGTCGACTCTACATTATAATTTATGTGCCACCCTGCCTAATACCACTAGTCGGATATTGTAAAAAGTGGTTCTAGTCTTGAATTAAAAGCTCTCTTAAGATTCCGCTATGTGCAAGTTATTCATTTGTCCTTGTTTAGTATGCTGCAGTTCTAATAGCAAAATGAAGAGTGGCATTTTATTTAAAGATGAGGAGAGAGTATGCTGCAAATAATATGCTGCAATCGGAGGAGGCCACAGCAGGTAGTAACTACTAGGAAAAGAGTAGTGTACTATTAAACTGCATGTATATGTATGTGTGTATCAGCTGTTTATGTGGTTAAGCTTACCAAATTTTTTTCTACGTATCAAAGGATGTATTGAAGAACGGAGCAGTGCAGCAGGGTCATCTGCCAGTCCCATTCGTGAAAGCTGCAGGCATGCGGAAGTTTGCGACGATGTGACCCTGGACGAGGTTGATCATTGCAGCGCACCAGAAATGAGGCCGCGAGAATAAACGACTTTCCAGCATCAACTTCCAGGTGCAGCTACCAATTAAGCAGACCTTCAGTTGGGCGAGTCGGTATATATGCATCTTTTGGAAAACAGCGCGAACAACGTCGGACAAGAACAAGGACACGCTCGTCCCATGTCCTTCTTGTTCTTGTTCGACGTTGTTCGCGCTGTTTTACAAAAGAAGCAGACCTATAGTTTTGGTATCTTTTAATTGCAACCACTTTCTGGTCTGCTAAGCAGTGTATAGCATGCATGGTGATAACTAGACCACCTGCTCGCATATCTCTTTTTCAATCTTAGTCATTTTTTTTATTCAGTACCATCGAAGCTTGTAGCTTTCCAAGCCTCTGGGAGGTGTATTGTGTGCCTGTATGCCTGTTGAAACAAAGCCAACATTTACTGACACAAGGAAGGTATAGGGGATATTTCTTTGTTGGTCATTGTGAAATAATATAATGTAATGATTGCAATAATTGATTACAAAGTAAAAGAAAACAACCTAAGGCAGTCAGATGGGTTTGAACTTACGAGCTTCGATTTTCGTGTTCCGTGCTCTACCAACTGAGCAGTTTATTCTTCTTTCGCTGGTATTTGCTGCGTGTAACCTATCCTTGAGATGTTTAGGTGCGCCACCATTGTCCATAGCGCTGGATGTAGTATGTCCGGTATAAAAGCGAATGAATTGTGATCCAATGGAAGAGTGGCATTTGTGCGACCACCTTCTTTGTGCGACCACCTTCTTAAAGGGGCCATTGTAGCCTATTTTCACGCATATCCTGCTTATCGCCTTTAATTCCCGTCAGGTTAAATTACAATTCCCCCAATTTTCAGTTGATTCTGTGCAGTAAATATTTTTAAAATGAATTTTTTTCGTTTCTTTTGCGAACTGCTTGCTGGTCAGGCAACCTCTGATCGCTGACGTTACGAGCGCATACACGCCACGCGTCGTCTGCTGCGGGCTGTTGAGGTGCTTGCATGCACACCGTAGACAGCGGTCGCTCGAAAATTTTTGTTCTTTTAGCCTGGCGAAATAAAATATATTTTCTGTGCTCTCTATTGGGAAGCCTTCAATTTAGTACGCGAGCTGGTGATCCTTGGGAAAGCGGCCTTGCTCGTGGTGCCCACTTTCCGATTGTTGAGGAAACACAAAACGATGGACCCCTGCTTTATTATTTACGCTTCCAAGCATGCTGTTAGTATGTTATGAGTGTGGTCTCTTTTGAGCAGTCAAGTACTCCCGTATGTGAAAAGCGGCACGTGCCGTGCATGCCTTCGCCGATGTGCGCCGTGAAAGCCGC
Organism: Amblyomma americanum; assembly: GCA_030143305.2. NCBI lineage: Eukaryota > Metazoa > Arthropoda > Arachnida > Ixodida > Ixodidae > Amblyomma > Amblyomma americanum. The sequence continues at coordinate 116,714 of JARKHS020005806.1, read as the reverse complement.
GGCGTTTTGTAGCTAGCTAGCAAGTTCTTGACCGCTATTCATCGCTCGATAATTAAACTCAAATTATCAAAAGGTGCACTGCAGTAATCTTGAGGCACGAAAGAAGCAGAGAAAAGTGCCGAGTGCGACGACTTCCGCCCTGAATGTACGCGTTTGTAAGTCGAACATACATTTCCTTCGACTCATAGAACCTTTTTGCAAGAACCAAGCCGCTTGCAAAACGCTACGTGACTCTAATGCTTTCACTGTCTGCACCGATGAATAGTCACCGCCGTCTAAATGAGTGCTTTTAAATAATAGTACAGCATTTTGCTGTGCGTGCACATTGTGTCCCAGGAGTGCGACGATTAGGACAACTGCAGCCATGCGTTGAGGTTGTTTACATGGCTGTGCGCAAACAGTACTGCTCGTTTGCGTGACATAAAACGCCAGGTGGGTTATCCTTATCTTTAATATTACGTACTCTTGCTCACAAATTGCACTTTTACTCATTTACACACCATGAAAACACTGCAATAAGCACCGATGATGCTATATTGCCTGCCTGGGAAACTCTTCGCGTAGGATACCGGCGCTTTCCGCTAATTGTGTCTGCTTTCTCTTATGCCACCAAAATTTAATTTTAGATCGGTTTAGCTAAAAATACGTTCGGACATTACTTGAATTAATGAAAACAACCACATTTGTTGTCCACAGTCGACGCCGACGGCTGCTGCCGACTGCCTTCTGCAGATGCTATGCAGACCGGGCCACATATATCGGCACTTCCCCCTTATTGTACTTGCGTTCTGCGATGTAGATAGTGATCGCTTTGAAGGTACTGTAGCCAAAACTACGCTCTACAGCTATTTGCAGGCGCTAAAACTGGCGAATTCGCTCTCCGCAATCGCCGAAATCGCACACACGAATCCTGCGTACTCGCAGGCCTCGTCATGAAAAAAGGGGCCGGCGGTCCACGGTCAACCGAAATTCAAGAATATGGCAAAAGTTTCTAACTGATTAGTAACAAAGTGTGAAGATATGATATGTAGCCACTTGTTGCGCTTTTTCGATACGGATAAGGTATACAAGCACAGTTTTTCCGGCCGCCGCCTCACCGGAAGTGAAGCTTTCGCTCGGCCGCACAAGCCGAGGCGACGGCGGCGAGCGGCACCGTCGTGCGGCGTTTTCTGCCCGTGTCGCTTGCCTTGCCGATCAGTTCCATGCGCAGGCGCCGAATGAAAGCACATCTTCGCTGGTGCACGCACATCGCGTATGTCACCGTGGCTAGCATGAGGTTCAATAAGTTTTAAAACTCTTAAGTTTATTCAATGTCATACCAACTATAGTCCCCTACCACTGTCTTCTGGTTCCCACTAACCTGACTCTTTAACATTACTACGAAACGCGATAGTTAATCGTGCTGGCGTCGTCATCGGTCTAGCGTGACAGACCAGTGTGTCAGCGACGGATTTGTGTACCGATCAGCCCACCGATCGCCGTCGCATCGGCCTATAGTGTGACCGGACCTTCCTATACCGAAGAAAAAGTGCGTTATTATCGCTTTTGCGGTACCAGTCATTCATATATGGGGGACGACTGCTACTTCGATCGCCCGCGAAAGTACAGGGGGTAATGAGACTTCGCTGCGCATATTGCAGCAACGAGAGCAGACGACGTTGCTCCGTACATGTGCTAGTGACGTCACAAGAGCTTTCAATATGGCGGTCGCTGCCAGTAGGAGGAGTCTCCCGGTCTCAATTTCAATCGTAGTTTTTGGAAAATACAGCGCGTCCAAGGCAGCCAAATTTCAAAAATTGAATCATAAGCTCTTGCATTAGTTACTGAAGCAGAAAACTGCAATATGAAGAACGACCATGTCATGGCCGCTTTAAGCTACCTATACCTATGGGACCAAGGGTGCCAGAAAATTCGGGGGACACTAAAGCTCTGCCTTTAAGGGTAAAACAGACAGCGTTAACGGATCCTGCCTGTGGCTCTTCTTGCAGATAATTGTGAACATACACGGAGTTCGCTGCTTCTTTAATCAGTAATTAATTTCTTAATTTTTGCCACTATTATCTCACACATACTCAGTCACATACAGTAGTAGGCTGCCCTATCATGTGGAATACCACTTGACATAGGTACCTATAAAGCTTCGTTTTAACCAAGCGACACTAACATGCCTGTGTTGACTAGGAGTACCACCTTTTACTTTGGATGAAAAGGTCCCAGTGGGTTTGATATCTCACTCTCCCATCTCGAAGTTTACCTTGATAAGCCCGAGTTGGCAGCTCTTGCCATGTCATGTGGCCTCGTGAGGACACACAAGCTGCCGCCAAATCAGTCCCGGCCATGTCACATGTACACGACCACCTGTCATAGCCATGGCCATAATTTTTCTTTGACAACGCTGACACCAGATTTTCTGGCAAATGTAGCCTCTAACACTTTCGCGTTAGTAAAGGCCCTTGTTCTAATAAAAGGCCTCGATTCTGGCAGCCTTGATGCCATGGGTAGTGCAAGAGGGTTATCGCACAACTTCCACTCGGATCATGTTCTATGCGACACTCGCTACTGAACATACTGTCTGTCACTACTGAAAAGGGTGGTGCTGGTGAACATCTCAACGATAGGTTACACACAGCAAATACCTACGGAAGAAGATTGAACAGCTGTCGTCTTAGCGGAGCTGATAGAGCACCGAACATGATATTCGGCGCTCATAGGTTTGCATCCCACTTTCTTTCTAATCAATTATCTGAATGATTACGCTATTATTTTACATTGATCAACATAAAAAAATTCCCTATGCTTTCATTGATGTCAATGCCTGTAGGCTCCATTCATAAGTGCAAGATAGTACTGTCTGAGGATGTCGCGATGTTTCACTGCCTGTTTAGATGAACCAGAAATTCACAATTTCTGATCAAAGAGATTCGAATCGAGTCAGATCTCGTTATAACTAAGCCTAATTTTGGCCTAAAATTTCTTACACCCAACAATCGTTCTGAAAATCTGCAAAAGTCTGCAATTAAACCCAAGCAAAGGGTGCTCTCAGGGGGGACAACAGAAAGGTGTAATAACGCTCAATTGTTGAATTCAGAGCTTGGTATAAGCATGCCAAATATCGCTCTTTGTTCTGTGTTGGAGAGCAGAAATGAACACTAGATGGGGATGCTGGCTCCACGCAGATTTATTTAAGAAACAATGCAATCTTTGCTTGGTGGCACTGAGCAGTATTTGAGCGGACAAAATTCTCCATAAAATCAATTAAATGTAGAGCTTTCTCCACATCAGGCCACAGGCACTTTCTGTAGGTAGCCATTCAATTTACTGCCGTGTCGGCAGCCTCTGCGCTTTTTAGAGCTCATTCTTGACTTTCCGGTTCACTGCCATCATCCCTACTTGCATCATCTGCAAGAATTTGCCTCGTGAGCGATTTCTCGGTCGGTCAGTTCAGGTGCACTACCAAGTTGTCATCAGCAGAGACTAAGTTCTGAAACGTAACATTCAGAAGCACCAGTCGACATGATGACAAGGTGATCAATCTTCATGTGTCCTTTGGAACGGATGTCAAAAGATGTCTGCAATCTTCTGTCTTGCGTTCACAACTGTCGACTGAGTGCTAGATGCAACACTGAAGTCCTCAGTAATGTCCCCCTTTTCGCTCGCTGTGGACTACAAAAAAATCCACTCAAATGAGACTACTTTGTGCTTCTGCATTGCCATTTTGCGCAACGGAGTTGATTAAGTCATGGAGTGCAGCCCACTTGCGCGCAGGTCTGCACATGTGGCAGGGGCGTGCGGCATGATGAGGCGATGGTTCGATCACGTGCCGGTCATGCGTTTGACAGCTTGATGCTAGTTCGTACTGCCCCTATATGGCGCGGCATGTGAATGCACGGTCGATTCATACACACTAATACTGTGGACTATTCAGATGATCAAAATATTGCATTTCTTGAAGTTTTTACGGCTCCTTGTGCATTTTGAGCCAAGCGAATGCAAAAAACTGCTCCATTATAACCAATAGAGTGTCAGAGTTTGCACTCTGATAATTCGCTGTATCCATGTTCGTTATAACGAGATTAATCTATAGTGAAAGTGCGAATCGAATTGCAAATGCTGTCTGAAATTTAGTCAGAATTTTGAATATGAATTTTCATAACTTAAATACTTGTTGCTTCAGTCTTGCTTGCTTGCCTACAATAACAGTGGCAGGAAAGTTATATGCTGATTATATAATGAATTTGACAATATATCATTGAATTGATTTTTCATATTGACGACATATAGACACCCCATGCTCGCTACGTGAGTGGGCTGCATTCAATTTTGTATAGTGCTGTTTCATTTCCAGACAACTGTCAAGATTGTCATGACTGCTGTGAATGGCAGTGTGAGATAGCCTGTCGTTTCCAATGACATCACCCTTAGTCGTGGCATTGCAGTTCCAGAGAAGTTCCATAATCTGTGGATATGGGAGTGATTTTTCAGCATCAGAAGTTTAAAAGTTATGGTTTTTACAAACGACTGATTGGCACATCCGCTGCTAAAACCCGAAGCATAAGGCTATAACATGTAACGCTATCATCACAGTGACCACAATAACTGCTGTCCAGGCCCTACATTATTTTTGAATTTTAATGCGACAGTGTTATCGACCCTTTGTCACAGAAAACTGAGCAGTGGCGTTGGCCGGGGGTGGAAAGTTATTATTATTATTATTATTTATTATTTATTAGTACCTCACAGGCCCCGAAGAGCATTGGGTGAGGGGGGCAAATACAGATGTACATACAGATGGAAAAAAAACCATAATATCGGTGCAAGAACGCGGTACAAGTCAAATACAAGAAAGGAACACGAAATTTATACAAAACCGAGTTAAAATAACATCAGACACGAAACAACGTTAAGAACAAATGAAACTGTTGTGCATTTCGAACATCACTATGGCAATAAATGTATACATAGATGTTTTTTAAACTCACCAGGATCAATGAAAGAGATTATGTTGTCAGGAAGATCATTCCAGAGTTTTATTGCTCTAGGTAATGCAGAGGAATTAAACGACAGGGTCTTCCCATATATCCGGTTGAAGCTGAGTTGATTGTGTAAGCGTTTTGAAGAGCGGAAAGGTGATGCCAGAGGTAACAACGAAGGACGGGTGTGAACATATTTATGGAATAAACACAGAAGTGAAATGGAGCGACGAATTTCAAGTATCTGTATGTCATTAAGGTATTTAGGCTGGGATACACTTGCGAGGGGACTATAATTGCTAAAAATGTACCGGGCAGCTCTGCTTTGAATGGACTCGAGCATATCTATGAGATATTTTTGATGGGGAGACCATATAGGTGAGATAAATTCCAGCTGTGGGCGAACAAATGTAAAATATGCAAGTTTTCGAACGGAGCTAGGTGAGTTTCGAAGGTTCCGGCGTATGAAACCTAATGTCCTCGACGCTTTGTTGCAGACTGCAGAAATATGAGAAGACCATGAAAGATTTGGTGTGAACTGAATTCCAAGGTATTTGTACGACGTAACCCTTGATAGAGAGGTATTATTTATAGAGTATATGAAGTTAGAAACAACATGCTTGCGGCTAAAAGTCATTGATTTACATTTATTAGGGTTAAGAATCATTTGCCAGTTTTGACACCAATCAACAATAGTGTCAAGGTCATTTTGAAGGGTCAGGTGGTCAGTCTCAGAAGCGATCTTACGGTAAACAACACAGTCGTCTGCGAAAAGGCGTAAACGGGATGAAATGTTAGTGGGAAGGTCGTTAATGTAGATTAGAAAAAGTAAGGGTCCAAGTACGCTTCCCTGTGGTACGCCTGAGGTTACGTCACATAGGGATGAGGAGAGCCGTTCTAATGGAACAGAGAAATAAAAAAATTCAGGAACAGCTCAGCAATGTTCAGATACACCAAATTTCTCTGAGAGGTGGTAGTGGGAGTTGAAGCCTGTGAGACAGGAACGCTACGCACAGGCCACGAAGCTTTCTCTTTTTATCTGTTGCCTGTTTTGACAGTTTACTACAGGTCACAAACAGATTATGTTGTGCAGTGCGCTCTCAAAATCAGGAGTGGACATGCGTTTCGCTCATATCAGAAACCTCGAACCTTTTCAAAATACGCAGCTGCTCTATCGAGCTGAGAAGCTTCTTGGGTTCAAGCTGAATAAAGGTCGACCTAATGAATGTGTGATGCGAATGGGACCCAGTAATCCACTCGTGTTCTACTTTTTTCCCTCAAAACACTCGACAACTTGTACTTTGTAGTGCAGCAACTGGTGCTTTCATCTCGGGGATACTGGCCATTTTTAAATGGCACCGAATTTTTAAAAAAAATTGTTTCTGTGCTATGCTATCAGTGTTTGATGTAAACGAAATTGTGATACCTTAAGCGATACCAAAGCACTCAGAAGGATATGTGCAGTCTTTCTGTAATCATGGATTTTGAACATTTCAGGCTTCAACAGTCGGACAGTGCAGCTCCTGATGGAGATCAAAGCTGACCTCAAAGAGCTCAAAGGGAATCACGCAGCTGCTCTGCAACATCCTATTGGGGAAGAGCTGGTCCCATTGAGTTCCAGAGGAGATGTTGAGGGGCTAGAAGAAAACCTTGGAGACCCTGAGAGAAGGGCTGTTCTGGTAAGTCAGGCTTTTCAGTAGTTGTAAAGAAATGTTTTTCTCATTGCAAGTTTTATAATCTGATTCGTAAACATGGAAAATCTGCAATCAGCATTGTATCTGTCAGCACTGTTTGAACTGGTTATTCAAAATTATGTGGTTACTTGGTGCTTGAGTTCAGGCGGTGAAAAGATGAGCTCAGAACACCTTGAGTACCGCTTTAAGCCAAAGCTGAAGTGTCTATGGCTTATTTTGTGGTACAGCATGGGTACAGAATTCTAGAAGGCTGCAGTAGAGAAGGTGTAGCATGTTGTAAACTTGGAAGCGCAAAAAACCGGACGACGGACAGAGTAAGGGAACACAAAAAACAGGTTCACGAGCGCTTCAGAAGGCTCACAGCTTTTCCTGTGAGCCTTCTGAAGTGGCTGCCATGTCACGGTGCTAGCGTAGACAGCAAAGTCCCTGCCGTGAAGGACTCGACACAGATTGATGCAGTGCCTCCCTCCCACTCCCTGATAGCACGAATAAAATTTCCTGATTTTTGATACCGCCAGTTTGGCAGTTCTGCAGTATGCTTGCAGTTAAGTTGATGGCTGCTCCAAGTAACGAAAATGAAAAGTACCTGCCTAGAAAATTGAACTTTTCCGAAAACCTGCAGGCATGAAAATATGGAGTGCAAGATGACTGCATTTGTATTGCTCTCACAGATTGGCATTTTTTTGGAAGTTGCAGCAAGGTCTCCATCCCTTAGCTGCGCCATTTTTTTTTACCTTTGTCACTCTTGATCAATGTCTTGCAATTTGCTTGCATGAAATTTGGTGAAATCATTCTTGGGTTTCTGGTACAGTTAAGAAATATTCGTGGAGGGTGGTGGGGGGTTAATGGGCATGCTTTGTCGCAGCACTGAAAAGCTGTCGCTCATGGCTTGAGCATGTGTCGATCAACTTGGTACCAGCACATTCTTCTAATCAATGCAGTGAAGACAGGTTTATCGCTGCATTTATTTTGGTTGCACATGCGTTTTTTTATCATGTGCATGAAATAGCAATTCATTGGAGAAAAATGGGTGTGAACAATTTCTGGATTTTAAGCATATATAAAGTTCTTATTTGCTGTGCTTTTATGCAATAAATATGACGATTTATAAATGCTCATCCATTCTTTATTTGTATTCAACATCTTATTATAATTCGTGCTGTAATGGTTTTCACATCAAGCGGCTCGCCTTGATCGGAGGCGACACAGTGGACGAGGCTACACACCTCATCCTGAAAAATTTTGTAAAGACGCCAGTCGCCTTGCAGTTTACGCTGACAGGTGGAAGGCACAGGCGACCTTTTAGGCAGCTTCGCCTGTATAGTGTTGTTATTGGCGAGTTCTCGCATGCCATGTTTGTTTGCCCTTGTTTGCACTTTGTGATGTTTCTGGTCCCTCGCATTCTCTTCAAACATTGTGTTTAACTGGTTGCTTGATTCACTGTGGCTTTGATTTTATGTGGTAAGCAGTAAATGCAATTGTTTTGAGAAGAAATGATGCACAGATACACGCGTTTTCCTTGTATTGCTGGTTCAATTTAACTGGCAACAAGCATTTGGCCTTCAGAATAATCTGTTTGAAGAGATTATTGATACTTCTTTTAGGGCCACTGTAGTTGCTTTACTGGACAACAAAAAGTAAGACAACTCTTTAATTTGAATTTTGATTTCTCTGAAGTATTACTTTGGTTCTGTCAACTTGCAGTGCATTAAAAGGGCTCTTTAATTCGATTATTACTGGATTTTAATTTTTAGTCTGTTTTTCTTGAGAATTGCTCTAAAACACTAAAACTTAATTATCATAGCTTAATGATCTGTTGAATTTACAAGCTTGTTTTGTTATCAGGAAATGATTATCATGTGAACAAAACCAAGCCACAAATTGTGGCACTCCTGTTCGAGCCTTAAAAAGGCACTGAAAGGGGGGGGGGGGGCAATGAGGGTAAGAAAAGCTGATTAAACTGGTATATATTGAATTGCCTATCAGCCATCTGCAAAAATTTTCAGTATAGCTAATGTAAACCAGAGACATCCGCAATTAAAAAGTGCCTCCATGATTTACCTCTCAACTCGTACAACAACCGCCACAGCTACAGACAGGAGGGAGTACAAAGGGGGAGGTGCTGCAGTCACCTTCGGGGCCGGTCAAGCACTCGTCCTTTTTCTCTCTATTGCTCGCGAACCAGTGATAGCACTCTGCATCATGACGTCATTTGCGCTAGCCAATGCAATGCGCGCGATCTCAGGCGAACGCCTGGTGACGTGGGTTGCGGCGCAAAAGTGCGAATTTTCGAAAATGCCTTGCAAGTTACCAGCTTGCTCTCGAGGACTTGTACGTGACAAGCACACTCAGTGGCATTTCCACTACATAATGCACATATTTGATTCACACTTTCTCAACCCCCCTTTTGCGACCCTTTAGCTTAAATTTCGGCTCTTTAATGTCCACCGTTACTCACATCTAGGCCACCTTCGATTCCAAATGGACACCATTAAGTTAGAGGCCAGAAAAGTAAATTGGCAAAAAACCTGCAAAATTCAAACAGCAGTTGAGAGAGTCGCACACAAGTATTTTGACACTGACATTTGTTACCTAATATTGTCTAGCATTTGCCCAGCCCTCTTCTAGCTCGGCCAGCTTTAGGATCAGGCCATGTATTGGTACAGGTACCTTTTTTTATTGGCTTTGAAAGTTTTTTATAGCGTTTGAGTTGTTTCCTCCTTCCTTTTCTTGTCGAGGTAAGCCTGTCAGATGTGTGAAAAACAAAGGTTCCTCTTAGCGTGATAACAATAATGAACCTTATTAGGAGTAAACCATTGGGAGAAGCAGCATTCTACCGTACTTACTCGAATGTAACGCGACCACGATTGTAGCACGACAGCCGACTTTTCGGGTGTGAAAAGGGGAAAAAAACTATGATTGTAACGTGAGGGTAGATTTCGGGCGTGCGACAGAAAACCCGAAAGAACCCGAATGTGACGCGAGGAACCGACATCGCACAGTTCTGAGAGTCAAAGACAACTTTATTGAAATACAAGCCAAAAAGGCGCTCCTATACACCCTCATCCTCACGGCAGGTGTCGCCGTCACTCTCATCATAACAGCTTGACTCTTCTTTGTCACTAGCTGCCTCCCACAGCAGGTCGTCCTCGCTTCCGTCTAGAGCATTTGAAATTGAGCATTTCTTAAATGAGCCGTAGCCCAAATTATGAGACAGCCCGTACCAGGCTGCTGAAACCTAATGGGCAACGGCAGACGCGCTTGGGCATTTCAGCCTACCTGCAGGGGTTGTTGATCCGCTTCCAATCTACTCCCAGTATAATTGTCGCAAGTGATCCTTGAAGGGCTTGTTCATGCAAACGTCCAGAGGCTGGAGAATGGAGGTCATGCCACCCGGTACAAAAACGAGATGCGTTCGGTAACGCTGTAGCTTTTGTTTGACGCCGGTTGTCAGGTGACCTCGGAAAGAGTCCAGAACCAATATTGCTTCCTGATGCAACAATGCGCCTGGCCTTCGGTCCCACAAGCTTTGAATCCAATCTAAGACAAGATTCGAGTCCATCCAACCTTTTTCATGACAGCGCACGATAACGACTTTCGGAAAGTTTCCTTCGGGATCGTCTTCCAGCGAAAAATGATGAATGGAGGGAGCTTGCGGCCGTAAGCAAACCATGCCAGCATAACGGTAATTCGATTTTTTTCGTTGCCTGTGCTTCTAAGGCGACCTTCATGCTCACCAGACTTGTGCACTGTTCTGGACATAGGCATGTCCAGATACACGGTGGTCTGGTCGGCATTGCCGATATGTCCAAGTGACAAGTTGGTAGAGCGACAAAGATCGATGACGTACTGCTGGAACTCTCGACGTTTTGATTCGAAGTCCCCGGGCTGCTTCTGGCAAATAGAAGTCGTGCGTCGAAGGGAGAGCCCAGCCCTTCGCATAAACTTCTGCACCCAGCCTCGTGATGCCTTAAACTGGTTTTGGGTCAAACCCGTGTACCGCGCAAGTTCCTGTGCTTCGCCCTGAAGCATTTCAATGCTTACTCCAAGTAGTCGGGAACGTTACTCGCTAATCAACTCTGCAAGGCGACGCTCCAACTCCGGGAAGTGGCCTTTCTTGGGCCCCGAAAGGCTTTTCGCCGGCTGTTGCAGTTAAACAATTTCTCGCGATGTTTCCTCCATCCCCTGATCGTCGATTTGTTGACGTCCAGACGTCTTGCAGCCGCTGAATTTCCCACTTTCTCAGCAAGCAGATTAGCGTTGCGCTTGAAGCCAGCTGTATGCTGAGCGCGTGAGCACGCCATTCCGCTTGAAGACAACTCGACCGTTTGATGGGGATAGTCCTAAAACTCGAAGCACGGAACGCACAACTACACGCACTGGCACTAAACACGAGAAAGAGCGAACAAAGCGTGCTGCTCCATGCCCTGCTGCCCGTTAGTCACGCGGCCACGTTTTTGCATCAGTTGCAAGGATTAACAGACAGATGGCGGTGGGATTGCTCGCTCCTTTGCTGGCATCTTGGCGGCGATTGCGAGCGCTCGGTGCCTCCGAGATGGCTGTTTCATTTTGCGGTCACGGAGGCCACACAACCTCGCTACAGGTTGCGAGCATTCGTCAAGAGGTGGCGCCCTCTCACCGCGCCAGTGACTCTAGCTGGCGTCGACTCTTGTTGGCTTGTTCTCACTGGCGTCATTTGTTTTGCGTTTTCGATTAGGTTGCCGCTTTGTCCTAGTAGTTGTGACCTGTGGTTCGCATACTGGTTGACCGGCGAGTTGGAGTGCGTGATTTCGAATGACCAGTACAATCAACGCACACGTTTGACACATGAAATGATTTTAATAGTGTGTGTTTGGTGCTCTTCATAGCGTTTTTAAACCTAGTATTCGATGGTAACGCGGAGGGTGACATTTCCTTTCTACTTTCGGTAAAAAAACTCGCGTTACATTTGAGTAAATACGGTAGATTGACATAATCTGTGGCAGGCCACATTATTAATGAAAACCCTGTCAATTTTACACTACCTCCTAGAAACTTTCCGTGCTATGCGATGCTGGCACCAGACTAATTGTGCAGCGGCACTCAACTTGTCACTTGCTTGCCTAATGTCGATGTGAAAGGTACCCCTTTCTATATTTAGTTCCACCTTGGAATCCTGACAATGTACGAATGGGCTGCTAACTACTTATGCAGCAGAGAAAATGTTCTAGACTCACGGATCGCCTGTGCACTGCCACAGTATGGCATTGGGTGTGTGGAAACTGCTAATAACAAAGTACTTATAACATTGTCTAGTTCCAAGATGTCGTATGGGTGAATAGTCTTGTGGATGCGTGATGAGCAGCCGCTGGAGAATCTAGAATAGCACATTCATTGAGCGTCATCTTTTATTAGTTATTACTGTAGTATATAATCCTGCATTAAATTGGCGTGCAAAAGTAGACCCATTAAGGACATTGTTATTTTTTTGTTAACAGTAAAAACGTTTGCGGGACTCTTTGGTATGTTGATGCCTGTCAGATGGAAAAATGCATTGAATGCAGAAAATATGGAATTTAAATTTAACGCTTTTCCACCTCTTGATCCAAATTTGTGATGTTTACAATAAAAAAGATCCCATGGTCACCATCTTCAAGTTGCAGTGTAACATAGCATGTGGTATATGTGCTAAAAAATTCGTTAGTACTGCTTTCAGCCGTGTAATTAGTGAGCAGCAGTGGTACCTGTATATTTGTTTGTGGCTATTTTTAGCTTACAGAGGCTGTTTTCAGTGGGATGAATTTTCTTGCGATTAGCATGCATTACTTATTCAAACAGGCTAACAGTAGTTTTCTCGAGGTAAAGTGATGGCAGTCCGGCGGTGCACGACATACGTGTAACATGCATCTGGTTCTTTTTCACTAGGCTGAAGACGGTATCTCGGAAGGAGCGTAAAGACGGACTACGGAAGCGCACGACGAGTTTCATCGTCCGGTCAACCAATCAGCAGCGGCGATTCTCAATACGTCACACCCATGGAAAAGTTATAAGCAGCGACGAGGCAGACAACAGATGCAGTCCGGCGGTGCACGACATACGTGTAACATGCATCTGGTTCTTTTTCACTAGGCTGAAGACGGTATCTCGGAAGGAGCGTAAAGACGGACTACGGAAGCGCACGACGAGTTTCATCGTCCGGTCAACCAATCAGCAGCGGCGATTCTCAATACGTCACACCCATGGAAAAGTTATAAGCAGCGACGAGGCAGACAACAGATGCAGTCCGGCGGTGCACGACATACGTGTAACATGCATCTGGTTCTTTTTCACTAGGTAAGAACCCGGACATTTTCAAACGGTGCATTTTTCCTCAGTTGTATTTTCCATACCGCTGGACTGCCTCTTTACGTGTGTGAAAAGATGTCGAAAGTTGATTGTTTGGCGTGCATGAAACCTTTATCTCCTGAGCAAGGAAGAATGCAATGTTCCGAGTGTACAAACCAATACCATGTAGGGAAATGCTCAGGCGTCACAAAAACCGCATTCAAGGCAATGAAATCCGAAGAAATAGCAGACTGGATTTGTTCTACGTGCCGAGTGCACAGCGATAGACAGTATTCAGCGGAAAAAGCAGACAAGAGTGCTGAAAAGGGACAGCATATCAGATCTGAGGTTCTTGAGGAAATACGAAAACTTGCCGAAGCAGTCAAAGTGATAACTGATAAGGTGAATGCGATAGAGAAGGTTCTAGAAATGCAGGCACTAAAGGCCGACACACTGGAAACTAAACTAGATACGGCAGTGGAAACGACTAAAGAAATTGAGAGGTCTGTAGATTACATTTCAAAGCAGTACGACGAAATGCTGCAGAAAGTAGACGATCAGAGCAAGACAATCGAAGGAATGCAAGACAAGATTGGGGGCTTGGAAACCATGATATCGGAGCGAGAGACCGTGATTAAGGAACTACAGCTGGCAGTCGATCGAACAGAACAGTATTCCAGACGAAACAACATTGAAATACAAGGCATTCCAAAACAGGATACTGAAAATCTAGTGTCAGTTGTTCAAGATTTAGCGGAAAAGCTACAGCTGCCCGTCCCTGAAGAAGCGGAAATTGAATCCGTACACAGATTGCGAGCAAAAGAAGAAAAGACACCGGCGATCATGGCTCGGTTTACTAGCAGGAAGACAAGGGACCAGTGGATTGAGAAAAGGATGGCATTGAGATTAGATAATATTTATATCAACGAAAACCTGACACCAAGAATGAAAAACCTTCTTTGGAAAACCAAATCAGCTGCAAAAGCGAACAGTTTTCAGTTCGTGTGGACCAGAAATGGCAAAATTCTGGCCAGGAAAGCACCTGGCGCTACAGTGATTCAAGTGGAGCACGACAGTGACCTTGACAAGATTCGTTAAGATGTCTCAGACCTTTTTGTCTTTTCCGGAATGGCAAGCATATGTCCAAGAAACAATAGAAGCAAATCCTAAACATGAAGTTGACATTACTGTTCTTCAGATCAACGCGAGAAGTGTAAAGAAACACTGGAACCTACTCCACTCATATTTATCGCAGGCATCTGTCTCTCCTGATATTATTGTTTTATGTGAAACAAACTTACAATATGCTGAATGCTCCCTGTACAACTTGAACGGCTACAACCAGTACAATTATTGTAGAAAGGAACGCAAAGGGGGTGGCATAATGGTGTTCGTCAAATCTGAACATAGATCGGAAATTATTGAGTACAGCTTAGTTTCAGCCGAAGCTGTCATGATATCGCTCAATACGAAAACAGAGAACTACGTCATAAGTGCCATTTACAGGCCTCCTGGAAACAATATAAATGACTTTTTGAAAGAATTGCATGTGTGGCTGAAGAAAGTTCACAGTAATAATCCGTTAATAATAGGTGACATCAATATTGATGTGGCAAAGCAAGGTAACAAGAACGTTCTGGACTACCTAGATTTACTTGCAGGATATGGATTAAAAAATATGATTGAGGACTTCACTAGAGAGGAATGGAAGGGGAGCTGCTTCACACAGACAAGCATAGACCACATTGTCGCATCAACGAGCAGACGATCAGTTGCTGGGGTGATTCGACAAAAGGTAGCTGACCATTATTTTGTAGCTCTAGCCTATTTAAAAGGGAAGGACTTATGCAACGAAATCGACGTGCAACTTCTAAAGCACATAAACACCGTTACTGTGGATAAACTAATTAAAGAATTTGACTGGAATGCGATGATGTGCCAGAATCACGAGGAAATGTATGAGAAGTTCGTTAAAGAGATGTCGGTCATCTATTTGAAAGCAACTAAACAAAAGGTTTTAAAGCAAAGAAATCCAAAGAACACATGGATTGACCGCGAAATATTAGAACTCTGCAAGGAGAAGGACCACATATGGGAACGGTGCAAACGAGAACCAGACGACATGGTGCTGAAAGAAGAGTATAGAAGGATGAGAAATAAGGTGACAGCAAAGCTAAGGTTGGCGAAAAAGCGATACTTTCTAAACAAATTTTCAAACAGCAAAGGAAATACAAAAGGCACATGGAATTTAGTGAACCAGGTTTTGTGTAAAAAACCAAAGCAAGGTATCGACGAGACCATTAAAGCAAACTTTAGAGAAGATGCAGATGTCAAGAAACTTGCCGACAGATTTAATGACCAGTTCGTAAAATCAATTGAAAGCTTGAGAGATACTGTGCGGGAGGCACGGCCAAAAACAAAGGAGATAGACTCGCTCCAGAAATCGGCCTACTTACCCCCATTAACAGAAACTGACTTGTGGAACATAATAAATTCAATACAGGTTAATAAGCCAGCAGGAATAGATGGCATTAGACCAAGGGACATTCAGAGGAACTTTAAAGAACTGAAGAACGTTATTCTAACAATCATAAATGGAGCCTTAAACTCTGGAGTAATTCCTGAAAAACTTAAAATTTCAGTTGTCAGACCTTTATACAAGAAGGGTAAAAAAAATGATTGCATCAATTACAGACCGATATCAATATTACCTGTCCTTGCATACGTAATGGAAAAATATATAGCGAAGATAATGACTGTATTTTGCGAGAAGAACTCAGTGTTTACAACAAGTCAGTATGGTTTTCGAACCGGTCGAAGTACGATTATGCTGTTAGAAGATTTTAGCGACCTTGTGCACTCAAAAATTGACCAAAATGAAATTGTGCTGAGCTTATTTCTTGACCTGAGCAGAGCATTTGATACAATCGATCGCAATATTTTACAAGATAAGCTAAAAAAGTTGGGTTTCCGAGGGCCGTTTGCCGCATGGTTTCAAAATTACTTCACGAACCGTAAACAGACGGTGAAAATTGATACCGAATACAGTGAATTAATAGTCACTAAATTTGGTGTACCTCAAGGTTCTTCTCTAGGACCGTTATTATTCAACTTATACGTGAACGACCTCGGATTCCTAAATTTAAACTCCAAGTTGTACCAATTTGCTGACGACACCGCACTGGTAATGGCACATTCCAGTTTGGAAGAAGCCTCATTCGCTCTTCAATCGGATGTTCATAAGTTTATGAACTGGTACAAGAATAATTACATTTTTCCAAATAGCTCAAAAACAAAGCTCATGTGTTTTCACAATCCCCACAAAAAACTGGATGTGCTACAGCCAATATTTCTACACGTTGAAAAATGCCACAACTGTCTATGTGTCCCACTTGAATACAGTAATAATGTCCGGTACTTAGGCATTGAATTTGATCCTACCTTGTCGTGGAGTAACCATGTGAATTTTATTTGTAAAAAGCTACGAACTGTTGCAGCACAGATGTATCATATAAAAAGCTGCACAACTGTCAACATAAGAAGAATGGTATACCAGTCCTTGGGGGAAGCACAGTTACGGCATGGCATTACACTGTACGGGTTTTGCTCAGAAACACTAAAAAAGAAAATTACCAGCGTAATTTATAAATGTGTTCAAAATGTTTTGTATGGTGTGCTATTAGAGGGTAAAGAGAAAAAAGACCTGTATAGAGCAGGAGACCTACTACCATTTGAAGAATTCAAGAGATATACTATCTATACCAGGTTCTATTACGACAATATGTTTAAGTCAGAGAAGCCTCAAAGCAAGTTCACCTTAAGAAACATAGAACGATTCAGCGTCCCCAGAATTTATACGAATTATGGCAAACGGTGCAGAGCTTACTATGTGCCTGCATTATTCAATAAACTATCCGATGTCGAGATCAGCCATACATCGATAAAAAAGGTAAAGCGAGTACTAAAGGATGTTTTCCTTAAAAATCTATAAAAAGGTTTGCACCTTAACATTACATGCTGTATATGTGTTACGTTGTATATTTCCACATTCACTATTTCATTTTCTTTATTCAAGTGTCTAGATGTGTAATTATATATATTAGCCTTTTTACTTTGTTTTTTTTTATGGAATTTCCCCGTGTCGTAGAGAAGATGCAGTATCTGTGTATGCTTGCCCAATTCTTTAGTTACTAACAAAATTCAATCTGTCCACAGACTAACGATGATGACATGTCGCGCTTGTGTACAAAAACTGTGAATGATCTTGTGCTTTAATCAAAAATTTCCGCTGTCCAGATAGCGACGACGGTAACATGTGCTCTTGTTTTTTTGTTGTACTTTGATAAGATTGTCAAGCCAGTGATTTAGTTCTAGAAAGGTACCGAGAAAACATGTGTATTTCGCAGGCTGCCGGCACCGCAGACAAGCACAACAGTGCTTAAGCGGTGCGGGAATGTACGCTTTGTAAACAGTTGGACAAAATAAAACATTATTATTATTATTATATTATTATACAGGAAACTGGAATTACATACCTTCACAGGCTTAGTAGAATAGATACATATAATATAGATGATATGCGACTCTAGCTCAATATTCTTGTTCGAAATAAAAGGTATGATACACAGGTTATAACATAAAAGTACATGTTTGCGAGCAGCAAATTTTATTTACTGATTTCTGCTCATTGTTTATCAGCATTTGCTGAAATTTATTGTGATGTTTACAAAGATGTGCCAATAATTGGGAAACTACAAATAGCTGGTCAAATGTGTTTTATTCGGTTTACTTAACGAAAAAGTATAGTCCACACTCAAATGGAATAATACTTTCAAGTTTTCGAGGTAGAATTAATTTGCCGTAATTTTGAATAGAGCATGCTGTAGTTTTTTTTTCCTTTTCTTTCGCATTCTCAGAAAACGGTCTCTTCTGTGAGTCGCTAGCAACACTGTGCTCTTCAATTTGGTTTGTACAGCTCCCACGCCTTTACAGATTTGCACAAATTTCGTGCCTACTTTTGTGGTTAATGCAAATACACTAAATGTCTTTTTGCTGCAATCTTCTCTATGTCATTACAAGGTTTGACAACATAGCTCAGAATTCATGTTTTGCACATTCACATTTTGCACAGTTTGTAATTAACTGTCTGATTACAGCTGCTGTGGAGCGGACGGTGCCTGATGCAGATATGGCCCGCATCAACTCCCATATTCCAAGCTTTTTGTGTGGCGCCAGGGACCGGAATGGTGGCTGGAAGGCCAGGATGAATTTGACACGGGCACTCCATCCTGACCACTGATGGAGCTTTTGTGAAATATTGCAGTAAAACGTGCAACAAAACTACTTTTGAATTTGATATATCATACTTCAGCTTTGCACTGCCATGCCAGAGCCTGACTATGGCCATGTTAAGGCAGAGAAGCTTAAGATATTGGTGCATCTGCATAAGACGTTGCTGTGGATACATCGGATTTTCTATAATTTGACTTGTTTATGAATGAATAATGTGTGTGCAGCAAGTATTATGTAGAGTTGAAATGGGTTGCCCACTTGGCCCAAACTGGGCTTCATCAGGGCAGCCCTGTTTGGTTGCCCTTATAAAGGCTGGTATGAGCCAAATTGGGCAGCCCACTTGTGCCCAGACTGGGCTTGATCTGGGCAACCAGCGCAACAAGGGCCCCACCAGGGCATTCAAAATGGGCTTCCCACTCGGGCCCAACAAGGGCCTCACCATGGCATTGAAAGTGGGCTGCCCACTTGGGCCCAACAAGGGCAAAACCAGGACATTAAAAATGGGCTGCCCACTCGTGCCCAACAAGGACCTAACAAGGGCATTGAAATTGGGCTGCCCAACAAGGGCCCCATCAGGGCATTGAAATGGGCTGCCCACGTTGGGCCAGATCTGGTTTTTCTGGGGCAAGCGAAATGGGCTGCCCAAGCTGGTTCTCTTCTGGCTCCTTTAGGGTAGCCCAAGTGGGCTGCCCATTTGGGCCCCTCCTGGGCACTAGTTGCAAATCCCACATGGGGCCCATATGGGCTGCCCACTTGGGGCCGACAAGGGGCCCCAATTCGGAGCCCACTTTGTGCTACTTGGGAGGCGACTGAAATAGCCGGAATCAAGCGACCGCCCGCCTCGTGCCCCGCACTGCCGCACAAAGAGAGCTAACACAGCGCACGGCCGGCTGGTGTCGAGGGAAGCAAGGGAAGTGCGCACATGAGCGCGCGTTGGTTGACTGGTGGCGCCACGGTGCTTCCCCCCTCCCCCCCCCCATTTTTTTACACCGTTTTTTTTTTTCAGGCAGGCGTCACAATACGCACGAACATAGGCGTATGAGTGTAAACTGTATAAAATTTTACTTAACTGCTCTGAAAACACTCGAAGGCATTATTTTTTCTGTGCCTAAAAGCAATACAAGATTCAAGCCAGGCAACAATCCAAAAAATGTAAACAAATACGGCGGAAAATGAAAGTGGTTTTGGGAGGAAGAAAATGGCGCAGTGTCTGTGTCACATCTCGGCGTACATCTGAACCCATAGAGTCTGAACCGCGCCATAAGGGAAGGAATAAAGGAGGGACTGAGGGAAGAAAGAGATGCCGTAGTGGAGGGATCCGGAATAATTTCAACCGCCTGGGAATCTTTAACGTGCACTGACCTCGCACAGCACACGGGCGCCTTTGCGTTTCACCATCTAAACGCGGCCGCCGCAGTTGGGCACGAACCCGGGTACTCCGAATGACTATCCGCGCGCCCTAACCACAGAGCCACCGCGATGGGTCAGAGCAAAATCAACCTTTCGCGTTCTTCACCGCTCGCTATATATATGAAGGTAGCCAACAGTCACCACCAAGGTGATATATATATATATATATATATATATATATATATATATATATATATATATATATATATATATATATATATATATATATATATATATATATATATACATAAAGATTCAGAGAATCTGCGCCATGCAATAAACCTATAGGTGCTAACTCTATCCGATGATGTGAAATAATTTTGTGAAAATTTTGCGGCAATGGATAATTTTGTTGTGCACTAACAGTTGCATTTCCAGATGCTGAATGGAAACGATCGCAAGGTTTTGCATTTAAAAACGATTTTTCAGTGCTAAAACCCAGTTCAAGCGTTTTATGGTTCAAGCTTGCCGCGTCGGGCTTGCTCGCCCGTGGCGCCTCCGCTACCTCAGCTGCTTCCCGCCGCCTCAACTACCGCTTATTTTTTTTTTCATTCAAACGTTCTTTTTTTTCCTTTTCACTCCATGCTCCACTTGCATTAGAACCGACGTACCGGTGTTCCACCCCCGCGCGCGTCTCGTCAACGTGAATAACATTGCCATCTTTTGTAAGGTCAACAACTACTTTCGCCGGCTTTCGCGCAGCTACAGCAACAGTCGCTACCTGTGGTCTCTACAGTGTTCCGCAATATTGCATAATCCTAGCCGCCAAGATGCATGCAACCTTCCATCATTGTGTTGGACGGAAAGCTCCTGAAGACCATGATCACGGCGTCGAATTCAGCATCCAATATTGCCCACAAAGAATGTGCTTCGATGTCAAGGCTCTTATCCGCTGATCTCCTCTCTTATGCGCAACCAACCTTTACTTCAGCTCCAAAGCCTCCCCTGACGTCGACTGTGCAAGCAGCGCCGAGGCTGTTGAGAGAAAGATTGGTGCTTCAGAGGCTTACTACCAGAATTTTGCCACAGCACCTGCCATCGCTTAAGAACTAGGCTACCGCTTATGTGGGCGGTTACATTGCAAGAGTTGTCAGCGAGCATATAGAATGCGAGAACTGCCTTACTTTGTGTACGAAGCCGGTTAGCAACCAGCCACACTTTCAGTTCACCCGCAGCCAAGACCGAGATGGGCTGCTCTACCCGCCGGATCAACTTCTCTCCGTTCTCGACACAACAAGAGCTTTTGGTGACCGCACCCTGCAGGAAGATGAGACCTTGCAAAAGCTTCTCACTACATTAATAGAGCACGCTGTCCCAGCTCTTTGTGCCTCAAAGTTGCTAAGTGCAAGAGCGATGGCAGCAACGAGCACAGGCTTAAGCTCATGAATCGGTTCTTTTCCTGAGGCCGCTCCTCTGCAACTACGCATTCAATGTTACTGACAAGGACGTAGTTAAGCATTTTGCAAAGAAGCCCCTTTCGCGAAAGTATGCGAAAATGAAACCATTACCCCCATTCGCTTTACTGCCATGCTTTTTTTTTTAGAGTTGGAGTAAGTTTTGGGTTACAACGCACCGTTATTGAATACCATGAACCCATTTATCTTTTTTTCTATTCGATGAGTGTGCCATGAGGCATATGTTGAAAAAAGGGAAGGAATGCGGGAGATAGAAAGTTAAAAGAAGGATTGAAGACCCGTTTCGCTGAGGTAGTTCACGCAGTGCTATCTTCAGGCAGATGGTGCAGCGCCTCACGTTACATAACTGATGGCACTGTCAGCTGGGCGCATTTTTCGCGCGTACCGCTCAAGTTGCGCGTCAACACTGCGACTCGAGAAACAGTGCTGCAGGAAAATGCGCGGCCGATCAAATGATGAAACCACAAAGCACAGCTCCACATTTTCAGGCGCCAACTGTGGCTTCGGTGGCGACAATGGTAACTCTCAAAAGCTTTACGAAGGAAACGCGGGATCAAGTATCGCTTTGGAAGCAGTCAAACGGCTTTACGTGCTACTTAGCGCATGCCCTTCTGGCTTGCGTCGTCTGTTACATGGGCAAACCGCACGCAACAGAGCTTTTTCAGCGCCCAAGCTTTCAGTATTAGCTGCTACCAAACACTGCTTTGAAATAACGACCCTCAGACAAACGAACTTAAAGGTGACAGAACAATTTTTCACGAATTGAATTCAAGCAGGCGCGCGCTGTCATATCAGAGCAGCAGACGACGCGTGAGCGCATTGCACAGCAATAGCCGCAAACGACACGACTGAAATGGGCCAATTACCCTTAGCGACAAGAGCATCCGAGCTCCCTTTTAAAAAAATTTTGATTGTACTTGAAACATCATGAACGCATTCAAAAAGTCAACGACAGACAGCTGCGAACGGTCTGCGTTTCTATGAGCGACGATGATGCGACGGGCGTCCTACTCCGGTGGCGGGGCGTGGCGGCGAAAGGCCGTACTAGCCCCGACGGGAAGTATAGAGGAGGCGCTGGTTGGACCAAAGCGTCATCTATTTTTTCCGTGCCTGGTCGAAGGCTGCTGAAGCACCGTCTGACTCCGCCGTGTTTCTCTGCGGGACGGCGCTGCCAGCCCTGGATGGATGGGCGTGCGCGTAGCTGCGGCCGGCTGCAGGGGCTTCGGCGGCCGCGGAATAAACGAGGGCTTTGCCTACTTCGCAAAGGACCAACTCGTCCTAAGCCATTACTAATTCATGGCTACAACAAATAGGAACGCTCTTTTATATCATCCGGAAAATAAACGCCAGTTAATTGTGAGTAAGCATGCGCCGAGCGCCTCGACACCAAATTTCTTCTTTCAAATTTTTGCAATACTTCTCTCGAAATCAACCTTGTTCATATGCCTCGCAGTGTTCTGCCCTGTTCATTAACAGGGAAAGGAGCGCGAAGGCAGAACACTCCCTGGCTCTCTGAGGGAACATGCATTGTGCTCACTGCCGAGAAATCAACGCATAACTGTCAACGCCACCACAAAAAATACGTCACTGTGCCTTATGCCTAAGTGCCAGCGAAACAATCGCCCGAATCATGAGAAAAGGGTGGTCTCTAGGCTGCGCCCAAGTCTACAAGCACTGCTGTGCTTGCTTACCAGGTGTTTCCAGAATCGGTCACGGAGAAAAAGAGCCCAAGGCATTATCTACGAAATTCCTTGCGCCGACTGCGACGCAAGCAACATCGGCGAAACCTAAAATATATAAAAGAAAGAATTCGGCAACACAAAAACGACGTTCGCAACTATGTGAGGAAAGTGCAGTCATGTAACTGAACATTCCTAAGACAAACAATAAACTTCGATGAAACCACCATACTCGGTGATGGAACAAGTTAGCAAAAACGCGCTTCCTCGAATTCTGGCACATTCAAACGGCCCCGAACAACATCAGTAGCACAAAGGGAAACCACCCCAAGACAGAAAATCAACTTAGACGAAACCAGCATGCTCGGCGCCGGAACAATTATACACTCAAACGTGCAGTAACTCAGCACGCGGACCATTTTCCACCGCAGGCGAAAAATTTTGTCGAAGAACTTCTCAGGACATAAACGTTGCTACCAGCGCCAGACACTGCAGCATTTGCGATGTTAGGAGGTTATTTGGCTCGCATTGTTCAAGAAAAAATTGATTGCAGCAGCTGCACTGCTCTTCTTACTCGATCAGCCTCATCTGCGCCCAGTGACAGTTTGATCCGTCATCAGGACAGAGGCGGCCTCCTTTATCCTTAAATGCAGTTTGTGTACGTTCTGCACGCCCTGAAGAGCTACGTCGAGGTGTTGCTCAACAAAAGATTTTTAGCAAAACCCCTGCAAGCTGCAGTCGACAATGCAGTTGATGCTCTTGCAGAACAGGAGCACTGAAATGTGGCCGTGGTGATCACTGCAAGCAAGCTCAGCTTCTGAAACTCATCTGCACAAATTTTTTTCGGCCTGTTTTTGTGAACTATGCGTTATCAGTGACTGACAGGAACTACGTAGTGAAGCCGCTCACATCAAAGCCCCTATCTAGAAAGCTGTTAAAGTTGTGAAAACTTTTTTGCGCATGTATGTTTTATTCTCACTACGACAGTAAATTTTTTCCATTCACTTATCGCTCACAAAAATGCTTCCTTAATGTTTCTGCTTAAATATTGGTTCAGATACGACTTGTGCTGAGAATGCGTGTTCTGTACACAGAAGCACACTAATAATTACCGTCGATAAAGCTGAAAACTGAGGAAATCATTTCGATACTGCAGCAACGTTCGATCTGTACGCCTGGCCACCGCTTTCATAATTTCCTTGATGAGCAGCTTTTATTAAAGTACATGTGCACATGGCTTAACAATAACAACTTAGCACTTTAACGATCGTGCCCGCATATCACTCTTACCAAAATAAGAGGAGTATACACAGTATCAGAATTGCGCGCCGCGTTTTACGCTGCGTGCAACTCCTGCCGCGTCGTCTGATTCATCCAGGGCTGCGCGCGCCACTCGTCGGCAGCTTCGCGTACTAGCGCGAACGGCGCCTAAAAACGACGTTCCCCGCGGTTGAGCGGGCATGAAAAAAATAGAGGAGGCTATGGTTGGACCGGCCGAGCAATCGTACGTGCATTGAAATATCTGACGACCGGCAGCGCTAGCTCTTCTTTCTTAATAAGGGAATTAATATGCGCGCTTCAATTGGCTGCAATGGCCAGTAAATGGCAGAAATACCGACGGCTCAACCCTGAAGTTGACACATTTTTCCAGGCTTTTTCTTTCCCCGTTGAAGACGAACGTCATGGGTCTCCTACGACGACACGCGAAGGCCGCGATACGAGTGCCGGAAGTGCAGAGAGAGGCAAACGGCCTCAGGAATGCTTGGAAGCTTCGAGAGGACGGCTCAGCCCTCCATATGTGCCACCCAGGCTTAATGTGGACTCAGAATCCACCACTTCTGAGGAATGCCTGGACGCTTCTGAGGGTTCGTGGTTATCCGAGGAGCATTCAGATGACCGCGACCATCGAGCATTTGAGGAGCATTCCATGACCACCGATGGAGAAGCCATCCCTTCGGTGATAGATGCGGCTCGAAAGCTAGCAAACATAGCACTCAAGCACTGGGCCTCTTCGATTATCCACCTCTGGCAGCCGCAGGCAGCCCGCGGGCTACCAGAGCGCGCCGCCAGGCGCTCGATTTTCTCGGGCTGCTCCGCCCACTTCCGGTGGCTACCCAGAACGCGTTCGATTTTCTCTGGCTGGGCGGTTTCGGGCTGCCAGCTGGCAGCCAGACTCGCCAGGACGATTTTGTGCTGGCAGCGTCGTCTGCTAGTTCCACAGCTCTCCGCTCTGGCGGCTAGCAGACGACAAAATGGAGGGAGGCGCATTCGCGACAGCTTGGGTGGTTAATAGCTAGGGCGCAGAAACGCCGTTCGCGTTCGTATCTGTGCTGTTTTCCTAACCGTATCTTATTTCGAGTGGAATCTCCGAGCCGTATCCTGTGTACTCGTTTCAACTTACGCTTCCTATTTCGGCATCTCCGCGCGGCGTCTCGCGCGAAGCGTTGTTTCCTCTCTTGATTACTTGAGAAGATAGGTTGGTTTCCGGTCGTATTTTATTTTACTATGTTCACGTCGGCATCTCTCTAAACTGCATGCATGCATGAGTGCTCTTGTACGCTGGCTTGCAGCTGGTAACCTTCTCTTCTTGCGGCGTCTACGATATATCTATTCTTGAATCAGCCGTATTTATCTTTGTTGCGTGTCTTGCAGGTTCAGCGGACGCTCCCGATTTGTTTTACGAACGAAGATGGCCGCGCTTCGGATATCATATCGCAAATTTCGGCAGTTCCGCGTGGCGTCTCAAACGGGCGCGCCGTTATCTCTCTCAAACTCGTTAGTGCGCTTATGTCTTTTCGTTTGCGCGGCGGGTACAGCTGTATTGTATATATTTGCTTTTTTTCTCTTGCAGGCTCAGCGACCGCTAACGACGCCTGTTTCGTTCGCACCTCTGGGTTTCGGCTCGATCGTATCGGCATGCGCGCTCCGAGCGTCCCGTACACACGCGTGAGACGCGGTTCACGAGATAATTAACGGATGCATCGTATATATGAGACATGGGCGTCTCATATACGATATGCACCCGTTATCTCGTGAACTCCACGCGGTTGGTTTCCGGTCTTGTTTTATTGCAGCACATGTACGCGCGTGTCGGCGCGCTCCTCTGATGAGCATGCAAACATAGGTGCCGGCGTGCATGCGTTGAAGCGCTTTTTGCTGCTGGCTTAAGTGGTATCTAATTCTTACTTTGTGGCGTCTACGATATCGATATCTCTCTTCTGGTATCAACATATCTTAAATTTGGTTCGTCTCTTGCAGAGGTTGAGCGATATCGTTCTGTTTCGGACAGCACTTCGGCATCCAGCTCTGCTCGGCACCCGTGCGGCATCACTTTGGTGCCGACATGCATGCGTGCGCGTGTAAGCTTACGGGTAGTATCTTATTTTGTTTCTTTGGCGGTTTACGTATATCTAGCAGGAGTCATTCGTTCTGCATGCTATCTTTTGCATCTTCTTCGGCCCTTATTTATACGTCACCTCCCTTCCAACGCTTTCACTTCATACGTTCATTTCGGAGGAGATGGCCGCGCCGCTGAGAATCATCTTGGAAGGTGTGGAGAGAGAACTTTTTGAGGCAGTCGACGACACCGGTGCACCCATTGTCCACGGAAACCAGCGCATTTATGCGACAGCAGGTACGTACGTACGTGTACCTTTCTCGCTTGTATGTATATGCAATATTTGATCAGTACTTAATGCGCAACATATATATGCTCTCCTTTGGTTGCAGACAACGTGCAGGTTTGGCTGAATGCGCCGGCAGCCCCCGTCCCACATCCCATCGAGCCCGAGGAGTTGTGGCCTCGGGCCAAAGTTCTTTTCCTGATTCAAGTATATAAAAATTTCAAATCAGACCCTTCTAAACGCCTAAAAACTAAAAGACAACTCTGGGAAAATTTGGCAGATTTAGTGAATTCCAAATTCGGTTGCCATTTGACCCATATGCAAATTGAGAACAAGTGGAGAAATATAGAGAGAAAATATAAAACGGTGCGACAGCATAATTTCGACCACCTGGGGTTCTTTAACGTGCACTGACATCGCACAATACACGGACCTCTAGAATTTCGCCTCCATCGAAATTCGACCGCCGCGGCCGGGATCGAACCCGCGTCTTTCGGGCCAGCAGCCGAGCGCCATAACCACTCAGCCACCGCGGCGGCTGCTGAGTAGATATGTCAAGCTTTATGCATGAAATAATGTGTTTGTACACATATTAAGTGATGTCATATATATGTGTCAAATGGATCATAATTTTTTTTTGTCCTCAGGGAGCTCGCTGAAATTTTTGAAAAAGCTCACAGCATCAACCCACCCTACCTGCTGGGGCCAGGACTCGTCCGGAGCGTCCAAGAGTGAGTCATTTTTTTTTCTGCACACGACAAGTGCGACAGGGAATTTACATGCACTGTAGCACAGGCATTGCCGAAATAAGAACTAGTAAATTGGGTTTGCCTCCTAGCCATATAGCGGAATCCTTATGGCACCACTACACAGCAAATGGCCTCAGATAGTGAGGAATGTTTTCCTTAAAGATTTAAAGTTTAAGGGGTGCAATGTGCTCCATTACATGCCGAAAGAACCAATCCAGTTGCTTGGTTGCTTTTGAAAAAGACAGTGCATGTCGTGCAAAACATATTTGAAATCAAACACTACCAGGGGTTTCCCCAAGTATAAAATCAGGGGAATGTTGAAGCTAGGGGAGTAGCGGTAGTCATTTTTCAGTTTTTAATTGTGTCTTGCATGATGTGGCACGTAGGACTAGAAAGGCTCATGACTGCAACACTCATGTCATAGAGTGCCAACAATTGCTTTGCTTTAGACAAGGATACAAGTCATATATCAAGAGACAAAAGTAAGGAACAAGGACTGCATGAAATGTGTCCAGAAACGGCGCAGTAGCTCGGACTACTAATAAACCTTACAAGAAGAAATATCGCTGTCAGTCGCCTATCAAAGACTTGTTAAACTCTGCAAAACAACATCTTTGCTCTGAACATAACAGATCGAGTCAGTAATTAAACACACACACCAAGAAGTCATGTGCATGCTGAATACTACGCACATGTGGAAGGAGTACATCAGAGCTTTAATATCAGCCGTGATGATTTGCATGACACTGAAACATCTAGGTAGCAAAATATATGGCTGCTACACACAGTTGGTTAAATATGTACAAGCACAGGCTCTTCGCATTGTCCGACTATTCACTCAATAATTATAAAGCAATCAAGAAATCATCACGGCTGATATCAAAGCTCTGATGTACACCTTCCACGTGTGCGTAGTGTTGAGCATGCACATGACTTCTTGGTGTGTGTGTTTAATTACTGACTCGATCTGTTAAGTTCAGAGCAAAGATGCGTGTTTTGCAGAGTTTAACAAGTCTTTGATAGGCGACTGACAGCGATATTTCTTTTTGTAAGGTTTATTAGTATTCCGAGCTACTGCGCCGTTTCTGGACACATTTCATGCAGTCCTTGTTCCTTACCTTTGTCTCTTGATATATGACTTGTATCCTTGTCTAAAGGGAAGCAATTGTTGGCACTCTTTGTCATGAGTGTTGCAGTCATGGGCCTTTCTAGTCCTACATGCCACTTGAAGATACAATCAAAAACTTATATATCTGTGTGTTTCCTAGTAATAAAATAGCTGGACTGCCACAAATATATGGCACATTCTCAGCCACATTCCTAGCAGTTACATCCACCAGTTAGGTATGAAAAAAATTCACTA
Organism: Amblyomma americanum; assembly: GCA_030143305.2. Taxonomy (NCBI): domain Eukaryota; kingdom Metazoa; phylum Arthropoda; class Arachnida; order Ixodida; family Ixodidae; genus Amblyomma; species Amblyomma americanum. Next base: position 88,216 of record JARKHS020005806.1, on the reverse strand, counting down.
CAAATTAAGGAAGGGCCTTCAGAGAAACAAGGGTGTGTGTAGGGAAGCCACTGAACCTCGCACAGAATGATATGGCAGGCAATAAACAGCTGGTTTAAGGGCACATGGAAGGTCACATGCATTGAAAAATTTTACTTTTTCTACAAATGAGTGGTTTTTCTTGATTAATGTGGCCAACATGTGAAATAGTGGCCCAATACATTACGAACATTATGGCACCACATATATAAGGCTTCATGTTTTGAGCGATATTGTGCCATCCCTGACGGCAATCGAGAATTACTGGGAGTAAAATGCTCTAATTTTTTGAAAATGGACCTTGATACGTTTGAAATGACATTGAGCTGTTGAAATTACTTTGCAATTCTTGAAACATTCTGTGCTCTAGCTTATATGTAAATGTAACTGTGGTGTGCGCATTACAAAGTTCGTCCTATATTTTTTTTAATGGCTCTTTAGAGCACAACAATAAATTTGACAGATTAATTTCATAGGGTAGACCTTTTTGAACAAAATGACAAAACAATCTGCACTGCTAAATAATTTATTTGGCTAAACTGAAATTGAAAAGCCTTTGATAGAATTTTAATTCCTGTTTCGTAAATGGTGTGAAAGAGGCTCCAAACCAAAGTTTCTCAGCTGACTTTTGCTGCCAGCAGAATTATGTACGAAATTAAATGACTACAAAATGAATGACAGTGCCCTTTGTGTAGGGATAACACATATGCACTACAAAGTCTCTGTTCTTTAGTGCAAGGAGTGCATAATGATGTCGCATTGTTTTGCCACCAGCAGCCAGGCTGAACCTGCAGCCAGCCCCCAGCCTGGCCCCAGCAGGGTAACTGCCACAGCGAGCCCAATTCCCGGCAGCTCGCAACCAAGCACGAGCAGGGGCAGCACTACTGCTGGCGACTCGCAGCCCCCAAGCCCATCCGCGCAGCCTAGCCCCCTGCAACAGCAACCAGGCCCAGCCAGGAAGAGGCCCAGGACAGACACCTCTCGTGCAGTGCTCGAGAGTGCCGTCGCCCATCTTGAGGTGGCCGAAGCTAACAGACAGCAGCGGCACAGGGAGCGCATGGCTCTTGAAGGGAGGAAGGTTGCTGCTGAAGAGAGGAGGACTGCAGCTCTTGAGCGGGTGGCTGCAGCACTTGAGCGGCGCGAGCTTGTCTCACTCTGTTCTCCGATACATGCCCCAGCTCATTCCCCAACTCATTCCCCAATTCATTCCCCAATCCGTTCTCCAGTCCGCTCTCCAAGCCCTCCTTACTATAATGCTTAGTTTTAATGTTTCGTTTTTTGTCTAGTCAGCGCTTTTTATATTTAATTTTCATTGATAATTGCTGTTATATGTTTGTGTTCAGTTCCGTATATTTCCGCTAAGTTGCTATGCACTACCTCGATGGAAAGAAACGCGAACCCAGCGCAAACACGCTCCGCTGTTTCAATTTCTTTTCACCGCGGTTTTACTTCGGTGATAGCAAAAACACATTAGACTCGTTCATGATACATTCTAGGACAACTCTAACGTCTTTTTCGTACCACCCAGGTAAAAGCGCGATGAAAAGAAATTCCAACAGTGGGGCGTGTTGGCGCCGGGTTGTTCGCCTTTCTTTTCATTGAGGTAGTATGTGTGTGTGCGTGTGTACACTTAGACACACGTATATTCATCTCGTTCGTGGTTGCACTTCATATTGTGTACATACTTTAATAAATTTTACAACCCTCTAATAAGATCTGCATGCGTGTTTCATGCAATGACATTCTGATCACTTGTTTCTGTGTGTACTGATAATAAATTGGATGGCAACAAAATTTCCAGAGCATACTTGTCTAAATTTCTCTAGCACACACCATCCTTCCAGCAGTTTAGCTCTCATTATTGTTGTCATTTACTGTTCAGAGGACACAATGCACATTTGAACATGTTGTCAGCCATCTTACGGTGCCCGAAGCTAACACACAAAGCAGTGGATGGCCATTGAAGAAAGATTGCTGCTCACTAGGGGAGTGCAGCACTTAATGGGGTGGTTGGAGCAATTGAGCGATGAACCTCTTCCTCCCATCATTCTCCAAGCCTCCTAACTAATGCACAGTTTTTCTTTTATTCCGTCTAGTAAGCAGTAGACATTTTTTATAACTTTCATTAATTGCTTTTGTATGCATGCTTCAACCTGTATGGTTCCATATATTTCCACTAATTGGCTGCAAGTGCACGTGTATACGCACACTTGTAAATTAGTCTTTTATCCTCAATTATATTGAATTTCAATATGTGTGTACTTTAAATAATCCTAATGCTTCATCTTCTGCAACCATATGTAATAAGATCTCGGTGTTTAGTTGAATATACATTCTGATTACTTGTAGAGCATAACTGTCTAAAATTTCTCTGTCGCACACCGGTCTCATATTCCAGCAGTTTAGCTTACACACTGCCTCTTGTCATTTACTGTCCAGGGGGAAGAATGCAAGCATATATGGAGACAAAACTGAAAGGCTACTCTGCATGATTTACGCACGAAAATTTATTTCACAAGCATCACACATGAACATCATTTTGTGTACCAACATCTCTTGCTACATTAAGCAGGTGGCAGGCAGTAGCATACTCCAAGAACTGAAGAGAACAGAAGAAATTAACCTACACTAAAATGTGTCATCCTGCAGGACCACACAGCTAGATTTGCCTATAGTGAGAACACAGAGCTTCAAACATAGGTCCACCAACAACAAAGCGTTGCAATACACACAACATATATCAGAAACTTATACAGCTCACATTCATTTACCATGGGCTCATGATATACTCCCTCATTAAGGGCAGGCCACAGGTGTTAGTGGAGTATGGTTAATAAATAAGCAAAGTTTTTTTCAAATTAAGTACTATTTATGCAATTTATTGCATGAAAAATCATGAGATTCAGCTAAAAAATTTTGTTAGTGCACGGTTCAGGAACATCAACGACAGAAAAGGCTGCCAATTCAACAACAAAAAGTTCTGAGCAGGAGCTAGCAAATCCCACTTCAGCCAGAAGTTCGCAGTACGGACCAGAAGATGAGCCCAGCACAAAATCAGCTGATGCCCTATTAGGACCATATATACACTAAAAAAAAACTGTTCCTTCTGGGACAAATAAAACCACAGAAAAAGCAATTCCCATTAGCAAATCAACACCTGGGATATTACTGTGATGAGGTAAAACCATATCTTTTGATATAAAGTAAGAAAGAACGGTCACAGCCATTTAATTAAAGCGCTTTCACATGTGGCCATTAATGACCTGTGCCTTCTTTTGCGCCGACTAGGGCATTCAGTGCCTCGTGACGCTCGCACTTTACTCAAGACTGAGCGGAAAGTGAATGTGCAGAACAACAGTGTGCATTTTGACATTGGAGGTCAAGTGGCTGAAAGAGTTGAAAAAGGCCTTCGGGATCCTGCAGGTGCCAAGGTGGACCTCCACATAGACATCGATGGACTGCCCATATTCAAAAGTTCTTCGGTGAGCTTCTGGGTCCTGCTCTGTGCTGTGGCTAATGCGATTGACAGTAGGCCCTTTGTTGTCACCATTCACTGTGGGAAAAAGAAGCCATCAAATATTGAAGTTTTTAAAGCCATTTCTGGATGAAATGAAAAGCCTGGAGGCCTTCGGCATGGTCATCAAGGGCGTGCGCCACAGTGTTTCTCTTGCTGCTGTAATATGCGATGCTCTGGCACGCTCATATGTCAAGTGTGCAAAGAGACATACTGGCTATTACGGATGCGATCGCTGCACTCAGAAAGGTGAAAGGATTGAACGGAGACAAACATTTCCAGTGTGTGCTGCTTTTGTAAGCCGCACAGATGAGTCTTTTCGCGCAATGGCTGAGGCAGGCCATCACCACGCCACAAGTCCTCTGCTTGAGCTACGCGTCAACATGATCAAACACTTTCCCTTGAACTACATGCATACAGTGTGTTTGGGAGTCGTCCGGAAGCTGCTGCAAACTTGGGTGTCTGGTCCATTACCTTATCGCCTCAGTGCACAGCAGCGTAGCATTCTGAGTGCAAGACTTGAGGAAACTAGCCTTCCATCAGAATTTGCTCGCCAGCCTAGAACCCTGGAGGAACTGGATCGATGGAAGGCAGTAGAATTCAGGTCTTTTCTTCTCTACACCGGTCCTGTGCTGTTAAGGGATTTGTTAAAAAATGACCGCTACAAGTACTTTCTATGTCTTCATGTGGCGGTTCGAATTCTCCTCAGTGACAATCTTTGCATAGAAATGAACAGGTTTGGTTCAGACTTGCTGCAATATTTTGCACAGCATTCTGGAAAGCTGTATGGACCAGAGTTTCTGGTGTACAATGTACACATCATGTGCCACATTGCTGATGATTGTCTGATTTATGGGCCGCTGGACAATGTCAGCGCCTTTCCGTTTGAGAACTGCTTGGGGCAAATTAAGAGGTTGTTGCGCAGCAACAAAAAGCCTCTTGAACAGGTGAGCCGGAGGCTATCAGAGTTGGGTAATTCACCCAGAGAATGGCCATTGAGAGTGCCTCCAACAGACGTATCTTCTTTGAAAGCTGGTGCGGAGAAAGACTCATGCTGTTTATTAAGCAATGGCCGCATCATCAGTGTGACAAAGCTGACCCCACAATTTATTTTTGGCCATTAGCATCTTCGCTCCAGGAGCTTCTTCTCTCTTCCACTTTCGTCAGAAAAGTTACAGATTTTCCGCACAGACAGTGCTTCACCTGATATTAGGATGTGGCCTGTGGACTGTTTTCAGTCCAAATGTGTGAGAATTGTGTGGAAGTCAGGGTTTGTTGTATTGCCGCTCCTTCATCACAATCAGTAGAAGTCAATCATTGTTATCTGTTTTGAGTTAGCTTGCCATATTTAGTAAAAGCTTATTTTTCAGCACTGCATTCCCTCTCAATGATAGCTACAAGTGTATCATATGCTAGAAGTGTGTGAATATTCTCTCCTTCATAGCGAGTAGCAATGTAATTAGTAGAAATGTATTTTGAGTGCTGTTTTTCCTCTCCATCATAGCTGAATGTGTGTCACAGTAGCACTGCATTTTAAGGTATATTTTCTCTCCTTCATAGCGATTAGAAACGTGGTTAGTAGAAGTGTATTTTGAGTCTTACTCCTGCAATATAATTAGTAAAAATGTATTTTTGAGTATTGTGTTTCCTCACCATCATGGTTTGCATTTTTTAATGTTGTATTTCCTCTCCATCATAAATAGCATAGGCAGCAAATCCCATGTTTATGGTTCTGGTCAAACACTATGGCTACTTGCGTGCACCTTCTTGACGACCTGCTCTGATGATGGTGGCGACAAAAGGTTGTAAGACACTCTAAATCTTGAACAACACCCCCCCTCTTAGACGGGGTCTCTGTATTTCATTGGCTTCAGTATGTGCAGCTGTGGTATGCCTTGCTCCTGCTCCTCCAACATCATTGTAGAAGTGCATTGGGTTATATAAGGCATCTTCTCTGTTTGGGATAACCCATGTCCAAACAATATGTTCCAATGCCTCAAAAATTAGGTTATCTCCATTATTGCCTAAAATCGGTACCTCCCGAAGTGAAAAACTGGTTTGTCAAATGTTCATACGCCCTAAACTTGATTTTGCATCACCTATGAATCCTACATTTCAAGCATACACTGTATTTTGGAACTTGAGGCCATCCAACATCACGCAGGCTGTTTTATCACTTCAGAACACTTGAGAGAAATCAGTATCACTGCACTTAAGTGCTCCATCTCTCGCCCCACACTGGGGTCATGTCGCATCATCTCTTGGCTCTGCCTGCTGCACAGTCCCTTCTACCATCAGCTATAAGAGACCCACTGCTAGAACCACTGATAAAAACGTCGTCACCTTAGCCACAACCACCCCATAGCCAGCATCAAGTGCCACACTTTAGCAATGAACACTTCTTTTTTCCCAGAAGTGATAACTCTCTGGAGCACCGTACACGATGAAATAGTTTCATGAAACATTCGCAACTAATTGCATGTGAAGCTATCCAGTCATTTCCAAAAAGTGGATATTTCATCGGCCTTACCATGAATCCTTCATTGACTTTCAACTGCATATACTGCCGTGCATATTTTCCTGTGTTTTTGTTTTGTTTCTTGATGCCTTTTTGTGTGTTCATTTTTTAGATCTTATAGTCTGTAGTGTTAGTCTTCACTGTTCCTGCCTATATTATATACGGATTTGCACCAGTTGTAGCTCCTTGTTGTGTAATATATGCATTTGGGCCTTTAAGAATGAAAGAAATAAGATTAAACTTAAGCCCTGAGGACAGCAGCACAACATGACAAGTGCTGATATAGCCCACACCTTTGCTACCTTCTTTTGCTTTATGTGTCCTTGCTTAGAAGTAAACATTCTATAAAAAAAGACTGTTCTAAGCAATGGTTTGCAAACAGTCGCCAGCCCTCATTCGTTATGTTCGCACCCATGAGTTGATTTTTACTGCCTGATCTTATTTGACTGTGCTGTGCAGCTCAACGAGTGAAATTATGCATTATTTTTATTGCATCCAGCAGTATCAACGTCTTGTCTCAACCAGTACTAACAGTCTTTTCTTTTACTCCAACCTTTACGCTGCCTTTTCTTTTAATGTATGCCAAGGTATGTAGATCATGACAACAAGGAACACAAAAAAGAGAAAATAAAATGTAAATTGTGGGGTTTAACATCCTAGCATGACACGTTAATGAACACGAGGTGGCCTAAATTAATCGACTGCCACGTCTCTCACAGCCCATGTATTGCTTTGAGTCATTAAACCCCAGAATTTACTTTTTGCTTTCTTTAATTTCCTATCTTGTTCTCACGATCTGCATATCGTAACATAATCTGAGCTACACAATTTGGCAGCCCACTTCTCGTAATCTGGATGGTATGAACCAGGCTACCCATAGCAAAGACAGACAATTCTCACTGAAATCATGGTCAGGAAAGTATGCAGCAAGGTATAATCTATAGGTTGTTCATTAACAGCAGCTGTTAAAAAAGGGAGAAATAGCTGTCTTTTTGTGTTTTGTCAACAAGGATTAATTAATGACCAACTCTAAATGCTCTTTTCGAGCCCTCCCTCAGCTGCCACTTCCTTAAGGTTTCGAAAGTGCACATCAAGCTGTGTAGAAAGATATAAATAAACTAAATAGCTGAAATCCTTCAACTGAAATCCTTCAGTTGCGCACACTCGCAGTGTTTGTCGGGTATTTTAATATTCTGCTAAAAAATGTAGTACAAATAAGCAAATGTAGTGAAAAAAATAACTGCAGAATAAAACCCTCCTAATAATGAGTACTGTGCAAATAGGCTTATCTGCTAATTATTGTTCAGATTGAGGGTTGCGCTACTCCTTGCTACATGTGCTGTTTCATGAGCACATGTTTCAAGGAAAAAAGATGAGGCTACACAGAAATTATTGAAGGCAGAAAGACTGGTGGGGTCTTGGTTACTTGCTTTTGCCAGCACTGAAATATCTTTCAACTGAAACTTTGATTCTTATGGATGTAATATTGATAGTACATGTAATGTGTTGCAATGAACTAAGTTTTAGTATGTTACGTATGTTCTCAAGCGCAACGTGCAAGGCATGGCAGTAACTGCACCTACTATCTCAAACTGCTGTAATGTATGGTGTAGCGGTGTGGGTTATGGGTACCAATATTTTATGTTAGTTTTTATGGTCTCTCATATGCTTTACAGCAATAATAGTGGCCAAATTATGTGTTTTTGGGCTGCTTTGTTCATAAGATTTCCTGAGATGAATATGTAATGGCTTTCTTAGTACACACTTTGAGTCTGAGATGCTGTATACAGTGTCATGCAGCATGCTTAACACTGGAAAGTACATCTCGAAGACTAATGCAAGGGTGGGAAAGTCCTGAAGGCACCTTTGTTTTTTGGGGCACATCTTATTCCTCTTCTTTGCAGTTACTATGCTGTATAATGTTGTGGCAAAATGTATAAGGTAAGGAAATAGATGTGATGATTTTGCTGTCAGATTAAAAAAAATTAAAACTGATATAAAATTAACTGCCTCCTGGGCAGGATAAGCATTTTGAGCTCGTATAGAACATTGAACACGACTAATATATGTATCACCTTAACAGCAGTCATAGATAAAGCAACGAAAAAGAAAAACGAAGCTCTTGAGACAATGCGTAGAAGCCTCCTGGTGTACAGCTCGGAGGTCTCGTGGTGATCGAAAGTCATTTTCAGGCATGCTTTGAACTTACATACAGAAAACACTGTTCATCACTAATCAGCTCACAGTGAATGCTCTGCAGTGCCAGAAAAATTATAATCAACAGGTGTAGTCATCCCTCATTGCTGGCCGTTGCCATCCGACAGCGCGTGGTGTACCCTCTAGCTGAGCTAGAATGCTTGTGATGTTTCATTGGAAGCCTGAAAGAGTATGACCAGGTCACCATATGCTTGACTGCTGTACTTGTGTATGGCTGTCATCAATGACTCATCATCCAACACATATATGCCTGATGACTGTGGTGTGAAAAAAAGGCAGATCTCCCAAGCTGAACTTTTGGAGCCAATTAATGCTTGACAGCGCACTTAACCACAGCATTATTCCCAAAGGTTTAATGAATTCCATGGCTTGACTCAACTACTGACAAGCACGCCTTAAAGTGAAAGAGCAGACAACCAGGAATGAGCCGTTTCAAAACATCCATTCGCTTCATCACTACTAGAACTTTGACTATACTGTGAGTTTGCAATATGCATGCATTTGTAGGCACTGTTCCTGCATCCAACATCACTTTTTAAGCACCTCAAGCAGTTATTTTCATATCAGTGTTTACTTTTGCTGCGTGATGTCATAATCAGCAAGAACTTTTTGGTTGCTTTGTGGCTTTAACCTATTTTAAAACTTAAGACAAAATTTTTTGTGGATTCAAAAACGCTCTATTATGATGAAGTGAGCATGACTAATATGTTTTCGGTAGGGTAATGAAATGAAAATGAAATGCAGTTTGTTAGTGTGTTTTTCGATTGACCCTTATATATCTGTGCTAGCTCTCAAAGCCATTGATTGTGGCTTGAGAATATCGTATGTACAAGTATCAGAGTACAGTGCTGCAACTGATGCAGCTAATTATGTTCATGCCCTACCTAATACACTTATGGCCTATGTTTTCTGAGTTTTAACTGCTTAGAGTAACTGTCATTCATCAAGAAGCTTTTGTAAGTGGCATTTGTAAGGAGGGTATGCTATATATGGTAGAGATTTTCTGTGTCGCCACAGGTAGCACCCTATATGCATCTATTCATCTGGTACTTCACTCATTTGATGTGCTATCACCGTGATAAAGGCAGGCTTGATGGAATGTCAACTTTGCATGCCCTCCGTGAAGCTAATCAAATCAAAGCCCTTTTCTACCTGCAGCAGATATGTAGGCGGGGAAGATGTGGGAATGGCAGATATGTGCCCATGTGCAGCCCATGTATTTTCTACGCAGTACCCTTATAGGCTGTAGGCGGCAATATTGAATGTTTGTCCACACGCAGCTAGCCTGCTTGGATCCTTGAGGGTGCTGCAGGGACAGCCCCTATTCGGGTTTCCCGCAGGGAACCATCATGTAACCCCATCTTTTATGCACACGAACTGAATGCAGCCCATGCTTAGCCCTTTCATACCCTGTTTAGGATACAGGCGGGGAAGTTGCGGGAATGACAAATGCGCCAACACCTAGCCCATGCGTGACCAACGTAGGTGTAGCTCAGGCAGCCCAAACTGCATGCCTACAACGCTTCGCCACTGTGAAGCCCAAAGTTTAGCCCCTGTATTTTCCACGTGGGACCCATGTAGGCCAAAGGCGGGAATACTATTTCTCTGTTCACACAAAACCACCGTGGCTCCCTCAAAGTGCTGTACGGGCAGCCTCAAGAGGGGCTGCCCACACTGAACCATGCTAGAGCGCGCACTGTTGCCCGCATGTATCTGTGGTGGCATGCATACATCCCATGCTTAGCCCTTTCATACCCTGTTTAGGATAGAGGCGGGGAAAGTGCGGGAATGACAAATGTGCCCACGCCTAGCCCATGCGGGACCAACATAGGCGTTGCTCAGATAGCCCAAACTGCATGCCTGAAACGCTTCGCCGCTGTGCAGCCCAAAGTTTAGCCCCTGTATTTTCCACACAGGACCCATGTAGGCCGAAGGCGGTAATACTATCTCTCTGCCCACACAAAACCACCGTGGCTCCCCCAAGGTGCTGGACGGGCAGCCCCAAGAGGGGCTGCCCACACTTCGCCATGATATAGCCCGCACTGTTGCCCGCATGTATCTGTGGTGGGACCCAGGTGGGCTGGCCGCTCTTTTTAAGCCCATGCGTAGCTGACGAGGGGCCCACTCAGGTATAAAATGCGCAGCCCAAACCTTTTTTGCCAGCACTGCGCCCACGAGGGACTTATGTAGGTTTATTGCGGGCAGCCACCAGCCCTCATTGCCCATGTCGGACCCGCATGGGCCCGCCACCTTGTGCTACTGGGGTACATAAAGACTATTTATGGGAGATGTCCTGTATACTCCGGTTGAAAGACGGAGACCTAAGTTGTGAATTGGGCCCAGTCGTTTCAAGTATGATGGCCTGGCTGAACCATAAACCACAGATCCATAATCTAAACGGGAGCGCAGTAGAGAGCGGTAAATCTGCAAAAGGCAAGTTCTATCAGAGCCCCAGCGTTTTCGTGAAAGTACCTTGAGTATTTTCAGGGTTCGAGAGGCTCTCTTCTTTAAGTTATTTATGTGAGGTACGAATGAGCTTTTTATCAAAATTTATGCCCAAGAACTTGTTTTCCTGTTTTACGGGTAACACAACATCATTGTATAGGGTAGGGTCGCTCTGTAATCCTCCTTTTAGCGAGAAAAGCACAGTCCCTGATTTTTGTGGAGAAAATTTGAATCCATTTCTATCTGCTCAATTAGCCAGTTGATTTATAGTCATTTGTAACTGCCTCTCACATGTTGGTATGCTGGAGGATGTACATGCAATTTGCAGGTCGTCTACGTATACTGAATACATAATCGACTTAGGGATTATTTTTGCTATTAAGTTCATTTTTACTACAAAAAGTGCAGTACTCAGAACCCACTCCTGGGGTACACCGTTCTCCTGGATGAAATTCGCTGATAGGGTAGTACCTAGACGTACTTGGAATGAACGGTCTGCTAGAAAATCACTCAAACAGTTCAGCATCCTGCCCCGGATGCCTAGATCTGCTAGGTCACGGAGTATACCGAACCTCCAAGTCGTGTCGTATGCTTTCTCTATGTCAAAGAAGACCGCAAGACAATGCTGTTTGTGTATGAATGCCTCCCGCACTGTGTTTTCCAGACGGACAGTATGATCTATAGTGGAGCATGCTTTTTTGAAACCACACTGATGTATGTCAAGAAGGTGACGAGATTCAAGAACAAAAGTTAGTCGGACGTTCACCACACTTTCAAATGATTTTGCTAGGCAGCTGGTGAGTGCAACAGGCGTGTAACTACCAGGACTTCATGAAGGTTTTCCAGGCTTCAAGAAAGGTACTATGATGGCTTTCTTCCATGCGTCAGGTATTTTCCCTGAAATCCAGATTTTGTTGAAGAATTTTAGAAGTGCCTCAACGGCGGCCTCAGAGAGATGTGCAAGAATAGTGTAGTGTATATTATCTGGGCCTGCTGCTGTCTGTTTGCCAGCAGAAAGTACTCTATTTAGTTCCTCTATTGTAATTTTCATGTTATAATGTTCATTCATGCCTGCTCCTATGGGAAGTTTTTTGTTTTTCTACTATGGTTTTGTATTTTTGAAAAGTTTCTGTGTAGTTGGAAGAACTGGAAACAGCAGAGAAGTGCTCACCTAAAATGTTTGCCTGTTCTTGCAATGTTTGTGTACCAGGGGTGGACAGAAGTGGAAAAGTGTAAGGAGAATAGTCACCACTGAATTTTCGGATCCCATCCCACAACTTCTTGGCCGGTAGTGAACTACTTATTCTAGATACATATTTCCTCCAGGACGTTTTTTCGGCATTTCTGGGAATACGACGTGCACTGGTCCGGGCCTTTTTAAATAATAACTGGTTCTCTGCTGTGGGGTACCTTCGAAATATTCCCCATGCTTTCTTTTGTTCTTTTTTTTGCCAGTCTGCACTCTTGTGTCCACCAAACTGTGATTTTTTTCTGATTTGTCCTGATGTTTGCGGGATCGCTATTTTTGCAGCCGAAACTATACAGGTGGTAAATTTTTCATTTATTTCGTCTATGCTAAGTCTGTCATCGAATTCTTTATGTAAGGTGGCATTTTCGGTAAACACCGATAGTCAGCTAGCTGCAGTTTCCAGCGCTGGGGTCGTGCTGGAATGATTTCGATTGATGATGATAATTTTAAGACTGTGGGTAAATGGTCACTTCCTCTTGGATCATTTAAAACATCCCAAATAAAATAATTAAAAACTGATGGTGATACGAAAGTTAAATCAAGGCAGCTCATTTTTCCCGAGCTGGGACAGCAATATGTGGCTTTTCTTGTGTTCATTTGGCATATGTTGTTTGTAAGTATCAGGTCTTCAATTATTTGGCCTCTGGTGTCTGTGCGCTCACTACTCCAATAGGAGGAGTGCGCATTAAAATCCCCAACTACCACGTATGGTTCATGTAGTTGATGGAAAAGGCTTTCCAAATCGTGGATAGTAACTGTGAGGTGTGGTGGTATATATACAGAGCGTATTGTGATTGTTTTGTGTGTAACTACACTGACTGCTACAGCCTCAAAGTTTGTTTTCAATGGTATTTCTCGTGCAGCGACGCCGCTTTGCTTTATAATTGCGATGCCACCTGAGAGGGTGTTCACCTGTTCTCTGTCTCGTCGAAAAATTTGGAATTTTTTCAATATGTTTTTGTGTTTTGGCCCTAGGTTTGTCTCCTGAAGACATAGAGCTATTGGTGACGTCGATTTCATATGTCATATTTTAGTGTGTTGGAGAAGATTAGCTTTCAGGAGGCTTTACTCTCGGCTTTCCTTTTCTTTCGAGGGAGTTACGCCGCCCCTGCGCCACAGAAGTGCTGGGGGTGGTATCCATCACCTCCCTGGAGGCGCTGGAGTCCCGTGAAGCTACGGGTGTACGAGTGGTAGGCCTCTCCCGGTTGGAAGAAGTCTTGTTGGCTCCCGACTCGGACGTCGGCAGGCCCTCTCTCGGAGTTGGCGGGGCAGCTTTCGCTGCCTATGCCAGGGAGGTGGATTGCTCTGCCGCGGTCTCACTCGGTGAGGCCTGGGCAGGCGTTGAAAACCGGTGTGGTGCACCACCTCATCGCACCGCATCGGCGAAGTTTGTATTAGGAGCTAAGAAAAATTTGCTGGCTGTGACGCGTCGCATTGCTTCCTTGAATGTTATGTTTTCGATTGTTTTGAAAGTTATTATTTCCTTTTCTACTTTCCATTTCGAGCATGATCGTGAGTAAGCTGGGTGATCCTCGCCACAGTTTGCACAGTGTGGAGGAGCAGTGCATTTATCAGAGATGTGATCAGTTGAGGAGCATTTTGCACATTTTTCTTGACCACGGCAGCTCTGCGAGCCATGGCCAATCATTGGCACCTGAAGCAGCGGCCTGCTTGCTTGGTATTGATGATGGATAAATGGGGTCTAAACACGATTTTCTCCAAATATAGAGCTCATCATCCACATTACCATGCGCATAATTACCAATAACTTTTTTTCCTGTTCTTGCACCTACAGTGAGCTTCACTAGCGGTTGTTCTGCTAAACTTTGTAGGAGATGTGGTTGATAGTAAATCTGGCTCTCCAACTTTATTGCCATTATTAGTATTATTGTTAGTATGATTTCCTTAGGTCGTGCAGCTCAGGCGAGGAGTTCGCGGGTGGATTTGCGTGCACATGGGCGTCCATCCCGTGTCCCTATCTTCTGTCTTGATCACCCTGCACTAGGACCGCCCCGGGCCTTCTCCAACTCAAAGACAGCGCCAAAAACTGCCAGTTAAACATCACAAAATGTCTGAAACGTTTTTTTTTATATTTTAGTAGGGGTGCAGTACACTGCACGCCGAAAAAGTGTGTTGTGTTGGGTTTTATGGCACGTGGGCAGCTAAGGCCATCATGCGCCAAGCTCAAGGTATAGAAATGGTTTTCTGTAGAATGTTTAAGAATATGAAAAATCGTCGATGATGTAGATGGCCTAAGATATTGAACTGCCTGGTAAAAAACAAGAAATCTGGAAATAGCTAATGGTAAAAGCCACAGAGAAGGTAAGGTGGTCTCAACGGCTATCCTTGGCTGGGCAAGGATCCTGAGTTTCCCAAGTGATCAAATAAAAAACCTCAGCCTTCTTCTCAGGAATGAGAAAGTGGCTGAGGTGTACCATGCAATAAAGCGAACCAGTGGTTTAAAATTTAGTTTTTCAAGTACCCCTGCTTCTTTTAAAAAGCTAGAAACGGAAGGTATGTTAACAATGGCAGTATCATCTAAGAGCAGTGCTGGATGAAAGGGAATTCATTCATTATAAAATTGAGTAAAATACTTTTTTCTTAGTGTTTCAAGTTTCACACATGAAAATAAAATGTGATTAACAGTAAGATCATCTCCGCATTCGCAAACAGGTTTCTCTTGCTATGTTAGCAGGAAGTTGTGCGTAAGGTGCGTGTGGCCTATCCGGAGACGGCATAAAATCACTTCCTTAAAACGTTCCTGGTGAACACACGATTTAAATTCACCTAAAACCGCTTTTACCAAGTGTAGTTTATTATTCACTTCGCCGTTCCATGCGGACTGCCATTTTTCTTTTAATTTACGCTGCACTAAGTTCATGCAATCCCCAAAAGGTATATTTACATTTTTTATTTCCTTGCCACGAGCTTTAGCAGCGCCGAAATCCGCCCTCTCGTTGCCTCTTATCCCGACATGACTGGGAACCCAGCAGAGTTTTATGTTTTGCCATCGAGCTGTCGTTGTTGCTATCTTGTGTATGATGTCACAAAGAATCCGAGTGGCTGCATTTCTAGAGTGCAGAGCTCTAAGTATACTGAGGGAATCTGTGTAAATAATTCTGTTGGTGAGGTTTTCGTTTTCTATTTTTCTACGGCCACACAGACTGCGTAACATTCTGCAGTGAATATGGATGAGCACTGTGGAAGTCGTACTGTTTTCTCCGACTTCCCTCGGACCACTGCGCTTCCACGTAAACGTCTGTTTTTGAACCACCTGCATAAAACTGCGTAAAACTACTGTATTTTTCTTCGAGTGCAAGGAATTCTTGCAGTATATGTTGTTACGGAGTTTCTTTGTTATGGAACTGAGTAAGAGTGAGATCACAAACTGCAGGAAAATTGTACCAAGGATGTAGTGGATCTCGTATCCGAGCAATATCAGGTAATGTATCTAGTACGCCGAGGTTTTGGCACATCTCTTCAAAACGCAGGAGGAGTGGCCTGATAGCGAGCGGTTTATTATTAAACAAAGTTCTAGATGGGCATTTTGTGACTATTGGGTAACATAGGTGTTTAGGCAGTGAACGGATTTTTAAAATGTATGAGCAGGTGAGCATGGTTCTTCTATCTGTAAGTGGCGGTTCGTTGATTTCTACATAAATACTATTTATCGGCGACGTCCTGTAAGCACTAGAGGAAGGACGGAACCTAAATTATGTAGTGGATCTAGTCGTTTAAGGTACAAAAGTCTCGCTAACTCGTAAACTGTACTTCCGTAGTCTAAGGTAGAACGAACAACACAGACCGATAAATTTGTAAAAGGCACATCCTATCAGAACCCCAGTGTTTCCGGGAAAGTACTTTAAGTATGTTCAAAGACTGGGAGGCTTTCTTTTGTAGAGCCTTAATATGTGGTAGGAACGTCAGCTTTTTGTCAAAGATAATGCCCAGAAATATTACTTCATTTTTTATAGGCAGTTCGATTTTGTTTAGATGTAAGCGGTGGTTGGATTGTAGAACTCGTTTTAGTGAGAAGAGCACGCCCACTGTTTTCTGTGTGGAGAACTGGAATCCATTTTTGCCTGCCCGTGTCTCTAGTTCGTTCATTGTTAGCAGTATTAGTATTTCGCATGTTGCTACATTGGATGATGTACAAGCCATCTGAAGGTCGTCGACATAGACTGAGTACATCATGGACTTTGGTATTATTTTCCTTATGGAATGCATCTTTACAATAAACAGTGTTGTGCTTAAAATACACCCCTGAGGAACCCCGTTCTCTTGAACGAAGTTCCTGGAAAGGGTTGATCCCAAGCGTACTTGAAATTAGCGGTCGGAAAGGAAGTCATTTAGGCAGTTCAACATCCTGCCGCAGATACCTAGGTCCACTAGGTCGCGGAGGATCCCAAACCTCCAGGTCGTATCATACGCCTTCTCCATGTCGAAGAAAACGGCAAGACAATGCTGTTTGTGTATAAAAGCTTCTCTTATTGTGTTTTCGAGACGAACTAAATGGTCTGTCGTTGAGCATCCCTTTTTATAACCGCATTGATGGACACCAAGTAATCCGCGGGATTCAAGGACAAATGATAACCTTATATTAAGGACACTTTCAAAAGATTTCGCGATACAGCTTGTGAGGGCTATCGGCCTATAGCTGCTTGGGGAAGTTGGTGTTTTCCCAGGTTTCAGGAATGGCACTATGACGGCTTTCTTTCACTCCTTAGGTATTTTCCCTTCTGTGAATATTTTTTTTTTAAATTCAAGAGTGCCTCTATGGCAGGCTGGGAAAGATGGGCAAGCATTTCGTAGTGTATCTGGTCGTGTCCTGGAGCAGTTTTTTTTGCCGGCATACAGTACTTTAGTTATTTCTTGGAGGGTAATTAGACAATTGTATTTTTCATTTACCCCTCCACTTGCTGGGAGCCTGTATTTTTCGGCCGTGCTTTTGTGTTTCAAAAATGACTAGCTATAGTGTGATGAACTTGAAACTGCAGCAAAGTGCTCCCCAATATGTCTGCCTGTTCTCCTATATTTGTTTGTGTACCGGGTGTTGTCAAAAAAGGAACTGTGAAAGGTAAGTAGCTACCATTCAATTTTCGAACTTGCTCCCATATTTTCTTCGATGGGGTTGAACTATTTATAGAAGACACATTAGCTCTCCAGGATGTTTTTTCGGCATTGCGCCGAATATACCGTGCTTGTGCTCTGGCCTTTTTGAAAAGGATAAGGCTCTCGTGTGTTGGGTATCTGCAAAAGACTCCCCACGCTTTATTCTGCCGTTTTCTTGCTTCCTTGCATTCACGTGTGTACCACACTTCGTGGTTCTGACGGACCACTCCTGACGACTTTGGGATTGATAAGTGTGCGGCAGTAAGGATGCATGATGTGAATGCGTCATTTATTTCGTCTATGCCGGGATCTTCTAAAGCAATACTCTCAACTGGCCTGTTCTCTAAAAAATTTCCAGGTAGCTAAATGTAACTTCCAACGGCGTAGTTTTGTCGGGGTGATTGTTGGTGAGGATGACAGGCTTATTATGACAGGAAGGCGATCGCTCACATACAGGTTGTCAAGTACATCCCATTTAAAATCGGTAAAAACACTTGAACAAAAAGATAAATCTAGGCAGCTCATTTTTCCACTGCTTGGAGAACAGTAAGTTTGTTTTCCTGTCTTCAGGAGGCAGACATTGTTGCAGAGGATAAAATTTTCTAAAATCCGGCCTCTGACATCCGTTTGTTCGCTTCCCCAAAACGTGGTGGTGAGCATTAAAATCCCCAGCTAAAAAATATGGTTCCGGAAGTTGTATTAAAAGACTTTCTAAATCGTGAATTGTGTTTGGTAAGGTTCAATGTATATAGAACATATTCTTATTGTTTTAAAATCGAGGACAGTGACAGCAACTGCCTCATATGAGGTTTTTAGGTGAATTTTTCGTGTGGCAACACCAACCTGGACAACTATAGCAGTGCCTCGAGAGAGCCTGCTTGATGTCTCTCGGTCACATCGAAAGACTAGATACTTTTTAATAATGTTTTTTTTTCTGTGGTCCTAGGTTAGGTTCCTGGAGACACAGTGCTGCCGGGGAGAATGAATTTAAAATATCTGTTACGTCAGTGTAGTTGTTTAAAAGTCCACGACAGTTCCAGTGAACTAGAAAAGCCATGATTGTAGACTAGTTAAAGATAAGTTTTAAAAACTAGGTTTTTGGGTCTTTTGGACCTGTTATAAGGACTTTATCCCTTTTTTTTGCGCTCAAGAGAGCTTTGCCGCCGCTGCAGCGGGGGCGAGGGAGGAGTTGTGTCCATCACCTCACGAGAGGAGCTGGAGGACCGCGGCGTCGCCGCGGGTGTCTGCGTTTCAGACCTGCCCTGACGGGGGGAAGTCGCATGGGATGCCGATCGACCCATGGACCGGCGCTCCCTGCTTCCGGGGCGACAGAGCAGCCTTCGCTGTCCCTGCCTGGGGCGTAGATGGCCCTGCCATCGGCTGGGTAGAAGCCGACTCGGTAGGTGCCAGAGTGCTGTGTGGTGCTACTCCCCTGCGCACCACATCAGCAAAGCTGGATTTCGCTGTAAAGGAGAATTGGTTGGTGAGGGCAAATCGCCTTCTCGCTTCTCTAAATGAAATGTTTTCTTTGGTCTATAAGGTGATTATCTCCTTTTCGTTTTTCCAGGACGGACACGCCTTGGAGTATGCAGCATAGTCTCCTTCACAGTTTCCGCAGCGTAGTGCTGCGTCACATTCCTCAGAATGGAGGTCCTTCGGAGCGCATTTCGCGGAGGTTTTGCAGCCGCGGCAACTTTGTGAGCCGTGGCCAAACTTCTGGCAATTGAAACATCGGCGGCGATTTTGTATGTAGTGTCTGACGTTGACCTTCATATATCCAACTTCGATAGCTTCGGGCAAGGTGATGGTGTTAAATGTAAGGACCATGTGCTTAGTACCTATTTCCTTGTCCTTGCGGATTTTGATTCTGTGAACGTCAATTACATTTTGGTCAGATAGTCCTTGAAGCATTTCGGCTTCTGTCAGATGGATAAAGTCAGTTTCAGAGATTGCGCCTCGGACTGTGTTGAGAGATCGGTGGGGAGTCACGGAGACAGAGATGTCCCCTATAGACGCAGTGCTTGAGAGTTTGGAACATTGTATGCTGTCAAGTAATTCAAGCAGTAAGTCACCGCTGGCCATTTTTGAGACCTTGTAGCCGGGGCCCAAGGTGTCGGTTAAGCATTTGGACACGAGATATGGGGATATTATACGGGCTTGCTTTTCTTCACATTTACTGTGTATGGCGTGGAACTTCGTGGAAGTCGGTTTCTTTTTGGCAAAAAAATCTGCTGCTTCATTCCGCCCTCTCTTGAGAGAGCGATCTGGTTTTGAAAGGGGGGGGGGGGCTATAAAAAAATGTAGTTATTCGGTCATGGTGCCAGCCACCCACCATGGAGTCCAACAAGGGAACGGGACAGAAACTTGATAGCAAGTACCGCCTGCGCAGCTGTACACCTCAACTATAACCAAATATGACGCAACTCAGAGTAGTTGGTCACACGAGGTTAACCATCGTCGCCAGGAAAAAAGGAAAAGCCAAGAAGCGAGTAGGATATAGGAGAGTTGTGAGAAAGAGATAGGAAAGTGAAAGATAGAAGGAAGGATAGGAAAAGGCGACTGCCGATTTCCCCCGGTCGGGTCAGGCCGGAGGTGCCATCTACAAGAAGCTGGGGCCAAAGTGGTGTGTTGCCTCCACCAAGGGTCCTTAAAGGTCCAAACGCTCGGCATCGGCTCAACTACCAGAATCCCCTTTTCCCCGGACACGGCGATGCCACGCACGTAGAAGCGCGGGTGCTCGGGGCCGTGGTGATGCACCGTTCACCATCATCACCCTGCGGGGATGTCCCTGCGGATGCTCGGCAACTCGTGGTGTCGCCACCCACCAACGCCTGCAAGCAGCAGACGCCCCCCTGCGGGGCGCACGCAGAAAAAGAAACGAATAAATGAACGGTATACTCTGATAAGATATATCTATATATATATATATATATATATATATATATATATATATTATATATATATATATATATAGTAATAATTGAAGCCGTAAACATGTAAAATGCACAAATTACATTCACTGAAATATATCCAAAGGCTCCTATTCTACTTAAAAGGAGAATAAAATAATCAGCATACCATGGTACAAGTGAGAGTATACTTCTACATATGAAAAAAAAACGGCTCACAGAATCCCGAGATGTATGCTCTTTCTGTCAGTCTTTGTAGTGTGAAAGAGAAACCTCAGATTGGTACGAAACTTTTGAAACGGGGTTTCTGGTGAGGGGATATACTCGGCGTCTGTGGAATGATACCGTACTCGAAAGACCTGAACGTGCTGCTGCGCGGATTCGTCTACAGGTTTGAGCCATGCGAAGATTTTGCGGGTATGATTCTCGGACCTCGGCCCATTTACCTGCAAAACTGCCAGCTCGCAAGCCCTTACACTGACTATGTCTTTAAAGCTATCAACTTGCTCTTGGAAACGGTCAGTAGACACCAGTGCATAAAAAGCGTGTTCATTTCGGTGAGATTCAATCAGCCGGGTGGGAACTACGAAGGGAGCATTGTGAATGAGCTCATACGCTTGTGCTCGGGCGTGCAAAGGCTTACGCTACAGGGAACATCCTGGAAATGGAGCATCCAGCCAGCGAAAATGGACTTTCGAAACCCCCACCGAGACTGCGCGGGCTGCTTGCCTGCCCTCAAGCACCTCTCCTTGGACGACAACTGCGTTCTCAACATTGCGAACGTGCTTACGCGGACCCCCACACCGCACGTGTTGAAAATTAAAATTTCCAGCACAGTAACTGACGGCACATTCACTGAGCTCAAGGAGACCCTAGTTCTGCTGCCCCAGTTGCGAGAGGTGCATCTAGACCAAAATAACAACGTGCCGGAAGCCGAAGCCATTGTGCAGCATGTGTTGAACAATCGGCCCCGGACAGCGTCTCCGTCAACGGAGGTGTGGCCACGAACCTTTGCGAACGTGTGGAAAAAGCTCTCGTCGCTACCTTCGGCGGCCAAGCCCAGTCGCTGAGCTACTCTGATGGCAGGCCGTCCCACTTTCAGCTGCTATTGATGCAGAATTTGCAGGACATGTGTCTGTACTGCATCTCACAGTCCCAAGAAACGTTTCAGGCAGCACTGGTGGCTTGGAGGAGTGACAAGGTGCGCACAAAGCGCTTTGAGCTACGCTTTGCCAAGGATTTGAGCAAACAGTTGTCCATTAAGGCTGTGTTCGCAGACTACCAAGTGAGCCCGCGCGAGCCGTTTCCGTCGCGCATTAGGTTCGAACGGGGAAAGGCGAAGAACCTGTGCGCCGAAATAACAGTTCCGCTGTCCAAGCTGCACTTGCTGTCGAAACATCGCTTTGCGAGCCTGGATTTCTTCAACCAAGACGATAACGCTTGAGGTCCGTGCTGTACCACGTCATTTCTTGCTGCGTGACACAGTCCCTGACCATCGGTCTGCCACTCTCCCTGGTAGACAGTGACGCGTACGAGGAAGAATTCTATGCCGCCTTCGCCGCAAACCGAAGCATCGAGAGCGCCCGCATGTTTGGGGTGCGCCGGCCTGACATGTGCGATATCCTGAAACGCGAAGGGCTCACTTCGCTCTGCGTGGACATTTGGCGCCACCAGATTCACGATATTGCCTGTCATTTACCACACAACTACGAGCTGCTGGACCTGAAGGTTTTCTGCCTGGACATACTTACAGACCGCACGCACATTGCGGAAAGCGGGTACGCTGCCATGGAGAACGCTGCTGGCGCACGCTGCTAAGTTCGTCGAGAACCCCGAGATGGGAACATCTTTAGCAGCCGCCTGTTTTGAGATTCTTGCGTATGCGACCCGACTCATACGCAAAGTCGGAAGTTACGCAGTCGTACGCGGTGCGCTACGATAAATTCGGCGCAACAACTTTTCCGTAGTCGGCATGGACACAAAGGGAACATGATTCGAGGATCGCCGCGAGGACTGCTTTTCTCACATCTGCAGTTATCGGCACAACAACTTTTCCGTGGTCGGCATGGACACAAAGGGAACATGATTCGAGGATCTCCCAGAGGACTGCTTGTTTTACATGTGCAGTTATCTTAAAGTGGCCGACGTTGTATCAGTCTTGCCGTAGTAGTCGCAGTGACACTTGTTCCCACCCTGCAGTGCCGCAATGCTTGTCCTTTCATTCCTACCTCACTTCCTTCGCACATTTGGCGCTGAATAAATATGCATTCTAAACCGTAAGCATGCGTTCTGTTATCCTCTGTTATTGCGTTCCGCCCAGCAGGTTTTTGCGGGCTGCGACCGCCTTGAGCGAACAATGCGAGGTGGACCCGGCCAGCTACGGTGTGTTGGCCGAGATGCAGTTGGTCAACTGCACGTGGTGTTGTGCTGGTTGCCACATCTTTTCCAAACCTACACAGTTGTACGTGCATGCTGCCCGGAGCCCAGACTGCTCACTGCTGTGACGCCTTGAGATGCACGTAAGCGTCTGCCGCCATCACACTAACTGCGATCACGTGCGGTATACGGAACAGTAAAGACGAGGAGCTCAACCACCCTGTTATACGCGCGCCCTCGAGAGCTGATCTACGACGAAGTGGCTCCAACGCTGCATTGAAGGAAGGAAGGAAGGAAGGAAGGAAGGAAGGAAGGAAGGAAGGAAGGAAGGAAGGAAGGAAGGAAGGAAGGAAGGAAGGAAGGAAGGAAGGAAGGAAGGAAGGAAGGAAGGAAGGAAGGAAGGAAGGAAGGAAGGAAGGAAGGAAGGAAGGAAGGAAGGAAGGAAGGAAGGAAGGAAGGAAGGAAGGAAGGAAGGAAGGAAGGAAGGAAGGAAGGAAGGAAGGAAGGAAGGAAGGAAGGAAGGAAGGAAGGAAGGAAGGAAGGAAGGAAGGAAGGAAGGAAGGAAGGAAGGAAGGAAGGAAGGAAGGAAGGAAGGAAGGAAGGAAGGAAGGAAGGAAGGAAGGAAGGAAGGAAGGAAGGAAGGAAGGAAGGAAGGAAGGAAGGAAGGAAGGAGGAAGGAAGGAAGGAAGGAAGGAAGGAAGGAAGGAAGGAAGGAAGGAAGGAAGGAAGGAAGGAAGGAAGGAAGGAAGGAAGGAAGGAAGGAAGGAAGGAAGGAAGGAAGGAAGGAAGGAAGGAAGGAAGGAAGGAAGGAAGGAAGGAAGGAAGGAAGGAAGGAAGGAAGGAAGGAAGGAAGGAAGGAAGGAAGGAAGGAAGGAAGGAAGGAAGGAAGGAAGGAAGGAAGGAAGGAAGGAAGGAAGGAAGGAAGGAAGGAAGGAAGGAAGGAAGGAAGGAAGGCCTCAGACGTTGCTGGCACATACCCACTACGGGGGAGTGGCCAAGACACAGGCGGTTAATTACTGGATACAGGAAATTTTTGACGGGAAAAGCAGTGGAAATAGTATGTAGTCTGATAGATTGGAAGAGGGAAGGAAACGGGTCCAGTTAACTTGGAGATCGAAGACGGGACAATTGCTTAATGTGCATAATAGTACACAATGCCTGTAATGTTGCAATGTCTTACTGACTGAGATCGGGAAAAAGAAATTAGAATGGGAGTCGCTCCGTTTCTTGAAGAAAATTTTGCACAGCAGAGCGCACACTCCTGTCGCTTCGTCCAAGCAAAGAAGCGCCAATGGAAAGAACAACCGCGGAAGACACAGGCAAGCCCAGTTGATGAAATGGAATTTGCAAAAGACGCTTCCTCAAATGAGAAAAGCGGCGGCAGAACAGCAGGAAGTGATCCATTGTCTCAGGTTCGGCACAAAAAGGGCACAGTGGGGAAGCTGCCAGGCCAGATCTGTGAAGGTAGAAATTTAGAAGGGGAACCCGGCAACGCAAGCGCGTGAAAGAGACCTCTAGTCTGCGTGAGCGCCAGTCTTTGCTACTCCAAGGATGCAGAAGATGCTGATATTCGGGAGATGATGTAAGAGCCGAGGCAGCAAATTCCTGAAATATTGTGTAGCTGCGAAACCTCACCGCAGCTGTATATGCACACGATGGTAGGACAGCAACAATTGGGCCGCTGAGAGAGGCTCTTGCTAAGGAATCTGCAACCTCATTTAAGTGAAAGCCCATGTGACCTGGTACCCAAAGCAACCTTACCGAATTTAGATGCAGCGGAATCAGGAACTTAAAGAGGCGTAATGGCCGAGAGTCAGTGGGTGAGGATAAGGAAGAGCAAATGGACAGATAGTCCGTCATAACCACGACCTGGGAAACGGTAGATTCTAATTTTCGTAAGGCTAAGATTACTGCTAAGAATTCAGCCAGAAAAATTGGAGTGAAGTCAGGAAGACGGAGAGAAAAAGACCAATCCAGTGAAGGTGAAAAAATTCCCACACCTGCCTTTTCGCGATCCTGCGAGGCATCGGTAGCAATAAGAACATGAGAGGGAAATGACCTTAGATGGTCCTGCAATAGACCCTGAAGAAGCGGGAAGGGCTGCAGCTTTGCATTCGATGGGAAAATGTCATTGAATTCAATCTGGACAGATGAGGAGTTGTTATATATTTGGCGGACATCAGTGAAATGAATATTTATGCGATCAAGGAGGGACTGCACGTAACATATCTGCGGGGTATGAAATCGAGACCAGGCAGCACTAAAAAAGGCGGAAGGTTGACTAAGAAATATTATACTGGAAGCGTGAAGAGGTGAGTCGCACAATTTTAAAAATGTTTGAACTGTTAAAAGGCGAAACCTAGCTGATAACGAAGGCATTCGCGCCTCAAGGTGCAGAACAGCATTGGCGACATATTTTCGAAGCCCCAGACAAAGGCGCAACGCCTCACGCTCCAAAAGCACAAGAGGGCGAAGTTTATAGGCAGGAGCTCCTGAGAATAAAACACACCCGAACTCCAAAATTGGGCGGACGTACATTTTATAAATCATCAGAAGCGTATGCCTTCTCATGCCTGACCTAGCACTACAAAGCCTGCGCAGGATGCCAATGGCCCGAACTCCTTTTGCAGAAACTTGCTCAATGTATGGCCGCCAGGAGAGAGTAGAGTCGTATATTACACCGAGATACTTCACCGTCTGAACTTGAGGTATTATGTTATTTCTATAGACCAGGGAGATGTTTACAGGAACAGAAACTGGAAATACTAAAAATGCGCATTTCTTCACATTAAGGGACAGATGAAATCTTCCTAGCCAGTTGTCAAGAACATTGAGGTAATTTTGCAGGGTTCGATAAAGAGTGTGAATGTCACCTGCTGATGCAAAAAATGCAATATCGTCGGCGTACACATAAGTTTTCACATTTTGAATGCATGGAATTGAGCTCAGAAAAATGTTAAAAAGAACAGGTCAGAGAACTGATCCTTGCGGAACACCTCTTGTCTGTGGAAATCTCCTTGAGGAAACACCATTTTGGCAGCAGTAAAATTCTCTATTTTCTAAAAAAAAACAGAAATCCAGGCTACAAAATAGCTTGGGAAGTTGAGTTCCTGTAATCTTAGTAATAGAGTCGAGTGCTCCACGCTGTCGTATGCTTTACTGACATCCAAGGTGACAAGCGCAGCAAACTGTTTTCTATTGCGAGCTAATTTAATACGACTCTCAAGGTCAGTATGAGCACACCAAATTGAACAACCCGGCCTGAAACCAATTTGACATGGATTCAATACAGCATTTTCTGAAATGAATGACATGACACGGCTGAGAAGGACCCTTTCCACTAACTTCACTAGGTTCGATGTTAACGAAATAGGGCGTATATTGTCTAAATTTAAGCCCTCCCCTTGCTTTTTAAGCAATGGAACTATTTCAGCAAGACGCCACTCATGCGGCATCCAAGGACCTTTAATAGAATGGTTAATTAGAGCCAACAGGTCTGCAGGAGATTCATTGAACAAAATTTTGATCACAGATGAAGTGACCTTATCGGGGCCAGGAGCCGCTGGGGATAAGCGCAGAACAATTTGCGACAGCTCAGGTATAGAGACCTGAGTGAAATCAATTGAGGTGCATGTGAATTAGTAGGAGAAGGTAAAGCAGATGTAAAGCGAAGCTCTAGGCCACACGCAATATCTTCTAAGGCGTTTTCGATGTCAGCAGGGGACTGAACGAGGGATTCAATGTTGGCAGTCGGAGGAATCACCTTGTTGCGCCTCATGAAATTAAACAAAGCTCGTTTACTTCCTGATTGGGAAAGGAAATCATAATGATTTGCATTATACTCCTCCTTTGCACGGGCGACAGTGGGCTTAAATGTTTCTGCAACATACTTATAATCCCGCCAATATTTTGGGCATTGATTGAATGAGAAGTTTCTTCCAAGCTGCTTTCCGTCGTCTATATGCACGCGTGCACTCAGCATTCCACCAATTGTTCGCGATTGCACTCTTTGCTCTCTTAACCAAAAATTCAGCCCTTTGCCTTGCATGGTCCAGTACTGAACATAGATGTGCAGCCTTGCTTTCGGCACTTATCTGAGCGCGAGTGTCTGAAGTGATTTGGAGGGCTGATTTTAGAGTGTCTTTAAAGCAATTGTAATTTATTAACGTGCGCTGATGTCGCTCAGGAAGAGTTAATTTACACGCAAACTTGAAACTAATCGGTAGATGATCACTGTTTGTTGCACAGTCAACAGGCGCCCAAGACATAACGGAGACTCCCGGGGAGGAAAAAGTTAAACCCAAGGCAGAGCGGCATTGACTGCGAACAAACGTAGGCAATCCGGAATTGTTGCAGATCAAGTTGTTGCCAGAAGCCCAATAAAATAGCCTAGAACCAAAGCTGTCTGTTTTAAACCACCAAGTCACATGGTGCGAATTGAAGTCGCCAAGTAATAGAACCTGAGATCGGCTACTAGACATGAGTGAGTCAAGGGGCCGAGTGTCACGCACACCAGACGGGAAATATGCATTAGCTACCGTAAAGGGCTGTTGACCTGAGACACTGAGGTCAACCGCAAGGATTTCACATTCATTGTCCGCATATTGAAAAGAAATGCATGCCCTGTGGCAAAACTTTGTAGATATGAGCACTAACAAACCTCCCCCTCGTGATGACCGGTCAAGCCGGAACAGATGGTAATCCTTGAGATGATAATTGAAATTTGGAGTTAGCCATGTTTCCTGTAAAGCAACTAAATCTGGTAGAAGCTGATTGCATAGGCAATTTAAATCTATTGTAGCTGAGAATATTGATCGACAATTCCACTGGAGTACACTTAAGAACCCTATCTTGGCGGAAGTGCCGCAGCCGCGACTGCCTTTTCTAGAATACTGGTCTTAGCGTTTTGACTTGCGTTACTTTTCTTTGTCTTTGACTGGGGGCAAGATGGACCTGCAATATTCAGAGGAGACCCACTTCGTTTCTGGGCGCGGAGATCAGACTCCATATCAATACAATCCATAGAGGATGCGTCCATAACGCTATTCGAAGGAGAGGGCTGAGAGGTCTTTTGTTGCTCACATTGTTTTTGGCCCTGTGGAGCGGAATCGATTACTACAGAAGGCGGGGTAGCTTCCGAAGCCAAAGAAGACAAGAGCGGAGTGGTGGACGCCTGCAGAAGATTGGTCATCTGAGCAGCTATGACCTGCGAAATGCACGTGGACACGGTTTCCATAATGCGATCCATTGCATTTGCCACAGCTTTCTCAACTGCCGCTGTAATAGCCTGGGACAAACTAGAATCCATTATGGGTGGGCATTTGGCGGCCACACTAGAGTAGGCTGAGGCTCTCTCCTTGACTGCGGCAAAAGCCTCTCTCCGCGTGCATCTGCGCTTGTCTATAAGCTCGAGCACCTGAAGTTCTTGTGCTCGTGCAGGACGGTCAGGCGAATCAGCAGGATGAGCACCGCTACACAAACAACACTTCTCTTGCTGTTCAGGACATTCCTCTCTGCAATGACGTTCCCCACAGGCACAGCAGCGTAAGGCCGATTTGCAGGCTTTGCCGCTGTGGCCAAATCGCCAGCAATTTTGACACTGAAGGGGCCGAGAGTTAAAGGCATCTACTCGAAAAACCAATGGCCATGCCTTAATCTCTGACGGGCAAAATAATCCTGCAAATGTGGCAATGACGGACTCCGTAGGAATTTTTACTCCGTCAACCAGCCTGCTGCATCGATGGACAGCAATCACTCCCGCAGGCGAGAGGTTCTCAAGCGTTTCCGCAGGGCTCAATCGAGAGTCGACCCCTCGGACCAAGCCCTTGGAACATGCTAGATGAGGCGGAATGAATGCGCTCACCGGATGTCTGGCGAAGGTCGTGCACTTTAGAATATCTTCAATACAGTCTTTATCCGACGACCGGCACAAAACGCCACCCCTGCCGAACTGCCGGACATCGGTAATGTGCATAAAGTGCTTCGATGTGGACTGAAGGGCCGCGTGCACTGCCTCCGGGTTGTTCAGTCGGATAGCGCCTCCATCGGAAGGCACTAATGCGACTGGAATGCTTGAAACACCGCTGCGGAAAAAGAGATCAAGTGGGAGCTGGTCTTTAGGAAGAGATGCCGACCAAGGGGAAAACCCCTGGCCAGGAGAAGAAGTCGACATTAAGCTCTCGTCCCGCACCCAATCACCCCAGAACAGGAGCAAACAGGCACAGACAAAAAGAAGGAGAAATTTAGCAAGCTAACGCAACACCGCCAGGTACTTAGCCACTGCCCCGCAGCCTGGGTAGCTGAGCCACGTCAACAGAACAGCAGCAGAACAGCAGCAGCACAGGGTAGCCGGCCGGTGCGAGGCAATCTGCCTCATCTTCGTGTCTTATTCCTGCGGAACGTACCCCATCTTTGATTTTGCTTCGCTTCGAGAGCTGGAAACCGCGAGCGCGGATAAACCACTTCGATCAGCCTCGCCGAGGCTTCCTTGACGCTCTGGTGACGGAGTTGGTGGTTCATAAACATGCGGGACACGCATCTCAGGACTGCAATCACCGACTTCAGTTAAATGTATGCACATTTGAAACCTTCTGCGCGGTTTTAAGATGGTGCTTTTGTTCAAAACGCTTCGTCAGTGCAGTGTCTATACAATGTGTTCGATATTATTACAACGTGATCTAGTCAAGGAAGATTGTATCTACGTCATCTGGCTTGCTTTTATGAAAAGCAACATTTAGTATTTCGTGTTCTAATACCGAAATAGGCTTTAACGATTTTTCGAAATATAAGAAGCAAGAAATGAACTATTACATACATGCAACAAATTTTGTTCTCAGTTCCTGGACTAATTCAACACACCGTGGTCGCGTGTATTATTGCGGTACCGGGCACATACCTGGCGTGCCGCGTAAATGTAGCCAAATATTAAAAATATACCAAGGCGCAATAGGTGCAGGCTTCAGCCACATTGTTGACCACTGTAAGAGTACATTTATATTTTGTTCTCTTCTGTAATTTAGTAAATTAGGAGTTAAGCTTTTAAGGTATTGCCATTGCAGTTCAGAAGCGTTTTATTTTGGGCGAGTTGGTACTTCATACTTCTGGAAATAACTGCGCACACACAAGACAGGACATGAAAAGGGACACACACAAGCGCTATACAGGGCCAGTTTGTAAAGCCCGCTTTGTCAACAGCTTTTTAACGCCTCCCGAACGCTGTGTGCGCGTCTGTCGAGGATTTAAGGTGAGTACTTTTCGGTTCAAACTGAAAAAAAAATAGACGATAAAAGTACTCCAGATATATTTTTAATAATAATTGGTTTTGGAGAGGAAAGGAAATGGCGCAGTATCTGTCTCATATTCGTTGGACACCTGAACCGCGCCGTAAGGGAAGGGTAAAGGAGGGAGTGAAAGAAGAAAGGAAGAGAGAGGTGCCGTAGTGGAGGGCTCCGGAATAATTTCGACCACCTGGGGATCTTTAACGTGCACTGACATCGCACAGCACACGGGCGCCTTAGCGTTTTTCCTCCATAAAAACGCAGCCGCCGCGGTCGGGTTCGAACCCGGGAACTCCGGATCAGTAGTCGAGCGCCCTAACCACTGAGCCACCGCGGCGGGGCAGATATATTTTTCAAGTTCGGTTTTAGGGATAACGAGGGTATTAAAATGCGAAAAATTGCGAAAACGTCGGTTTCTAGAAAGCACGTGATCGGCGTGTTTGTATATTCCACTTGCTTTGTTTGACATACCGACGTTCAACTCCATCTATAAATACAAAAAAGCGAAGTTTTACGCGCCCGCGCGACCGAGAAACAATAGAAAATGGCGAAAGGAAGCGGAAGTTCGCGCACCCATAAACCAAACCAAACGTTTACGGAACAAAAGACAGGAGGAAGAAATTCAAATACACACCTATTTTACTACGATATTTCTAAACAATCAAAAATTTCAATTTAGGGCCAGTATCTTTCAGAAAGTGAGATTCTGTACCACATAGCTTGATGGCTTTGAGTACGAGTGATGATTAGACTTAAGTTCAGGTCAGGGACCCCAGAACATAAGGGGCGGCGGGCGCCCCCCCCCCCCCAACATTGTTCCTGAGGGGGTGGCGCCCCCCCCCCCCCCGTCGTCTCCAATTGCGTGCACTTGGCTCAGACTTCTGAAAATCGAAACACTTCAGTTGTAGGGCTATTTTAATGCAAAACACAGTGGGGTTGAGCTACTTGGCTTCGTAGCCAGTTGTAAAGCATTTCGTATATGAGTTGGGTATGGTATCCAAACCAATCATGTCCCAACAGAAGTCGACTGCCTTACCCGTGTACATGGTCATGGTTAGCAGAATTTAAACAATCTATGCACCGACTTTTTTAATGCAATTTATCACTCCTCGTGCGTAAAGCTTCCCGTCTATAAATCTTCCCATTTCAATTCGTTTTATATTGCCGTGATTATATTTGCACCATTTGTTCGTTCGCACTCAAAACCGCCGGCAAGCGGCTTTATCATTTTGTTTTGTAATGCGAGATGCGACCAGACTTACCTCCAATGATCGTAGCCACGCGCAAATGCTTCCACATTTTTCAAGATTGTTGTAGTTGCTTTTGGTTCTTTATCTCGAAGGTTCCTTGCCAGCTTTAAATTGAGCGCGGCCAAGAACTGCAGGCATTCAGTTCGATGACCGCCGAGCACACTTGTGGCTATCGCCGCCGCCGAGTCATTCAGTTCTTAGTGGGCGCGACAGTTTGCATCAACCTTTCAACATTGAAAAATAAAAAGTATATAGAGTTTATTATGTAATTGAGCATTAAACAAAAGTCTTGTCCCTCCCCACCAAAAAAAAAAAAGGTTCCGGAGTCCCTGGGTCAGGTTCTTTTTCTTCACCTCCCTAAATTCTGAGAGAAGGGCAAGTACCATCAGAGCTAATCTCACTAATCTGGTCCCCGGCTCATCAGGGCCTGTGGGAGAACGAGAAGGCGCACGCGACCGCCTGCTATCCTTTATTTCCGCTTCCCCAGCTCAGGTGCTTCAGTATCGATGGCAGATGCCGTGGCTAGCAAAAATCTTTTCCTTTTTGTTATTATTATAATAAAACCACTTACTACTACCACCACCGCCCGAGGGCTCACTTTCCGGTCGATCGCCGCTGAGGCGCCGCCTCCACGCGACGAACACCTCCCATCGGGTGACGAACTCACAACATTCCATGAAATAATTTCTCATTATAAGCTCGGTCGTAAGACCTATCCAGCAGCAGATAAACAGCTCAGTAGGAAGGCGGAAATCATGTGGAGGAAATTGAAAACCGGGGTGTTTCCAAGCCCTCAACTGTATAGTGAATGGCATCCAGAAGTCTTTAATCATAGATTTGCGCACTGAAATAGCATTGCAGATCTAGTCCACATGGTCTGGACCTCCCCTTTCTATAACGACCCGAATAGAAACATTCAATCCTGGGAGACCTTATTCCTCAACCGTGCACGAAGCTCAAGAACAACGCAAAGTCATCGGTCTCGCCCTGACCGCCGCCGAGTCCCAAGGGATTCCGGCCGACGGTTATGGGAATGAATGGCGGTGTATGCTATAGCCTTCTCCTCTGTCAATTTTGACGGGTGCAAATTAAAGTTATTTCTCTCTGTCTCTCTCTCTCTCTCTTCACCTCCCTATTTCGAGGTATACGGTGATTTGGCCTAGGACGCGTCGCAGAGAGTTTTTCAGACGATGGACGGTTAACACTGAGAAACGGGAGTAGCGCATGAGCGCTTTGACGTACGTTTTCTTTTTTCCATATTTCGCGGACTTTCTTTAAATGCCGGAACAAAGACGATGTAGGAGGAAGGTTGCCGCAAAAAAAAAAAAAAACAGTTGCTCTTACCCGCCGCGGTGGCACAGTGGTTAACGCGTTCGGCTACTGTGCCTGAGTAACCGGGGCTCGAACCCGACCGCGGCGGCTGTGTTTTGATGGAGGCGAAACGCCAAAGGCGCCCGTGAGCTCTGCGATGTCAGTGCACGTACATAATCCCCATGGTTGGTTTTTAAGGAAAGGAAATTGCGCAGTATCTGTCTCACATATCGGCGGACACCTGAACCGCGCCGTAAGGGAAGGGATAGACGAAACAGTGGAAGAAAAAGGGAAGAAAGAGATGCCGTAGTGGAGGGCTCCGGAATAATTTCGACCACCTGGAGATCTTTGCACTGACATCGCACAGCACACGGGCGCCTTTGCGTTTTTCCTCCATAAAAACGCAGCCGCCGCGGTCGGGTTCGAACCCGGGAACTCCGGATCAGTAGCCGAGCGCCCTAATCACTGAGCTACCGCGGCGGGAACAGATCCCCCATGTGGTCGAAATTATTCCGGAGCCCTCTACTACGGTACTTGTTTCTCTCTTCTTTCACATTCACCTTCCTCCCTTCCCTTACGGTGCGGTCCGGGTGTCCACCAATTACTGCTCTATTTCCTTTCCTGAAAAAACAGTTTTCTTTCAACCCTTTCTACAGCTTAACGAAACGTAGCTAGGTGACCCTAAAGTGAACAGTAGACATTTTGCATAATGTATCTAATTAAGCGGAATTTAAACAATAAATCACCTGAGGAGCGTTACACGAAGGGAAACAATGCCATTGGTTTCACCCAGCTCCGGTGCGCCGCTTTGGTTTGTTTTTTTTAAATCCTCGGTTCAAATTGCGGGAAACACCCCGCATCTGACACTAAAAAGCCGCGAGTGTCTGGTTCCTTGTTGTGTATTGTTAGTTTCACTCGAATCGACCGATTATTAATTTGTAATTATACCTTGCTTAGCATGCTAGACACTCTTCGTGTGTAAGG
The DNA here is from genome assembly GCA_030143305.2 of Amblyomma americanum. Classification (NCBI taxonomy): domain Eukaryota; kingdom Metazoa; phylum Arthropoda; class Arachnida; order Ixodida; family Ixodidae; genus Amblyomma; species Amblyomma americanum. The sequence goes on along the minus strand of JARKHS020005806.1, from coordinate 55,036 downwards.
CAGACTCCTTTTCTTTCTCTTATGCTCTTTTGTCCTGAGGCCGGTCTCCATTTATTACGACCGACGGTGGCCGGCGCGTTTCGTCTGGAATGGGAGCCGAGACGTTGCGCCTCCGAACGGCTCCGGTCTGGAAGCGGGGGGAAGTTCGGGAGTGCGCTAGTGCACGCATTAGGCTCCAAAACTGGGTTTCCAATTACAGCGGAGCGGCCTTGGGAATGTCTGGGCCGCGTGGTCGCGACGGGGACCCTTCGGGGTTTTCCAAGGAACCAGTGTGTGCACGTGCGTGCATGCCCTGTCTGTGTTTGCTTGCCCCGAGTGCTTGCGTGCAAAGAAGGCATCGAGGAAGGAAGGAAGGAAAACGTTTATTGAGCTCTAGAGAGTAGATTTATGTAGTGGGGGGTACCGTTTCCTGCAGCCCTTGTAGTCCTTTAAGATTGCGGAGTAATCTTTAGGGACAGGTTCGGCTTCCTCGAGGTCGCTTGTGGGGGAGCGCGTTGTGCTAAAAAGAAACGAGCGAGGAGGAAGAGAGGGGTCCGTACGCGGAGCAAAGTGCGTGTTGAGCTGCGGATGCGCGACCAGTCGTAGAGTTGTGTACGTGAATATAAATTGAGGTCAGTTGCGCCATCCTTGCGATTAATATCCAACTGCCCGCGTACGCAGCTACATATGTAAGTATCTGCACGTCTACGCGTTGTTTTTCTTCCTTTCGGCTTAGACGTGTTCCCTTTTCTCGGTAGCTGCCTCTGCGGGAACTATGGCAGCACCCACGTACGCCTACGTGCGATATCATGACGGCGCTGAAGCCATCCTGTCGGTCGCGTTAATTCGCGACTATGATCCTGTTAGTACGGATGATCTGGCCAAGAATAAGAAGGCGTACTGGCGGCCTGATCTTCAACCGCAAGATGAAAATTACTACGACGCCGTCGTAATGGAACTCGGTGGTGAGTAGAAAGCCTCCTAGCCTTGTCTTTCAGGGTACTGTGTCAGTTGCGCACTTCCACCGTGAGAGAAACATGTACAGTGCAGCCTTGGTATTTCGAAATCTCGTAACTCAAAATTGTGGTTAATTGTAATTGATGCTTTGGCTCCGTCAGCATCAAGTATGCTGAAAAGACTCTCCTTAATTCGAACATAATTTCGGGCCCGTGGAGTTGAACATTGAATATGTAATGAAAATGGTGCGACAAACAAGGAAAAAGGTAGAATACACAGGACAAGACCAGCTTGCTTGCTTGTGTTACGGTTTATAGAGCCTTTGTCAAGAGCATAGAGCCCAGAGGCGTTTGCTTCTGGGGCCGATAGTGTGTCTCGTTATGGCACTTTCCTCGCGCCGATTTCATTACATCTTCAAGGATGAACCAACCAGCCCAAGCAAGAGCTTCACTTGAGTTCCAGTTTTCGACCTCTTTTGCATAATAGTGAAAAAAGGTTGGGTTCCTGTCATGTTGATACCTGTGTTGGGTTTTTTCACCCCCTTACGTTCTTACTGTTTGCGCACTGTGTCTTTTGTAAAAAGCTTTCGTGAGCTGCTCCGAAACATTTGGTTTCTCTCTTTATTGTCGTGTTTTAGCGTAATTTATTTTTCTCAATATCGAGAGCCAACTCTGTCAGTGAACTTGCATTGATCTATTTGTTTTATTATTTAGGCTGCGTTTTACGGTGCTATCATTGCGTGCTTGCAGGCGTTCCAGTCTATGTAGAGCCTTTGTGAAAACTTTTGAGCTTAGAAGGATTTGCTTTTGAGGATGGTAGTGCGTCTTCTCGTTATGGCCCACCAGCTTCCTAAATCTCTGAAAGACGAGAAGAACTTTCGTCCTTACCCCTTCAAAAGCCTGGATTTCTATGAATGCTGCAAAAGCACTTCGTACGGCTTTGAGGCGAACTTCTCCGGGCTCTATGCTTTTCACGAAGAGTATATGTACCGTCACACGCAGCACCAGTGACCTTAACTCACCTAATTTTAGTTGCATGTTTCCTTCTCTATAATATGCATATATAGCACGTTACAATACATCGATCAACACGTGGTATGTGACTACGACCAATAGTTTAGAATTTATTTTCTTGTTTTTGTAACCGGCAGAGCGATTGCTGCCACGTGTGTAAGGTGGGTTTAGGCCACGTGGTGCACGGATAAAACTGCAATATAACCACTGATACGTTGTTTCCTTTCATTTGTGCTATTGATGCAGGCTGGCTAAAGGGTTTAAGTGACTGAGAACTACGTGTCAGCGATTATATTGCAGTTTTTTTCTCATGCCTAACGGGACATAAACTGCATGAACACATTTGCACACGTGGCAGCAATTGTTCGATTGTCGAAAGCGAAATCTCATGAGGAAGGAAATTCAACTTTAAATTATTGAGAGGGTTTCAAATTGGCCTAGTTGGTTGTTAACACTTTTGAAATGACTAAATGACAACACAACGATACAAACACTGGTGCGTGGTCGTAGGGGCGGTCGTAGGGGAATACCATGAGGTTGTTTATGTATGCCAATGTCGGTATGGGAACGCTTCTTTTGAAAGAAGGCGCGCAAGCAAAATTTTGGTGTCTAACTTCTTTAGAGGGCAACTCCGGTTATATTTCTTTGTTTACCGTCCTCAGTTAAACGTTTATTTATACAGCTAAGAGGCTTGTCATCAGAATACGGCAAATTTGTATAATAAATAACGTCAGACTGGAACTCCCGCGTGCAGGAGTGAAAGCTGCTTTAATGACGTCAGTGATGACGCCACACACAATGAGCGAGCTGCATGTGGGCGCTGCTGCGCTAAGAAAGTAACCAGCCACTGATCAGGAGGAGGAAAACTATTCAACACTGTCCTCACTCATAATTACGCCAGGGAGCCGCATGTACGACGAGCGAATGCGAATATTCGGACGGCTCTGCCCGCCGATCGAAAACGTTACCGTATTTACTCGTGTAATTTGCGCACTTGTTTTCTTTAAATTAGCGCTTCAAAAAAAGGGCTGCACAAATCACGCGAAAATTTTCTGGTCACGACCTAAAAAAAAGAAAAACTGTACAGAGGACATAACGCTCAGTATATATTGTATGTTGCCGCCTATACATAGACTTCCCCCACATCTCGCATCCCTCGCTCGCCAACAAAAAAAGTTGATTCCATATATTCTTAAGACGCATTTCCCTCCCGGCACTCCCCATGTTATAGTTCCCCGCGGAATTGCATGACGAGTACGCAGCTTAAAATAATAAACGCACAACAAAACAATCGCGAAGCCAGCTGTGGGAGGCAAAGGAGATAGCGGGCGACGAAACGGGGTACTCGTGTTTGGCGGTTGACTAGCGGCAAACCGAGCAGTAAACGGCTGGTTAGTTTGGAATACGTGCGCGCGCAACCGTTCGGCCGGGAAAGCGACCGACAGCGCCAGGGAGCCGGGTTAAAACGGCGCAGAGATAGAGCGAACAACTTTATTGCCAAGGGTTTGTAGATGGTGGGCGACTGTACCTCAGTGTGACCCCCACACAGGGGGTGACCTCCAAGGCCCAGTTAGCAAGCGCACAACTCGTGCCCTCGCCACTCGCTCCTTTCGAAGCCGCACACGGCGCGACTGTGCCGATCTGCTCAAACCTGCTGTACGCGCACCCGCGTACGTACTCGAAGTACGCCGCAGCAGAGAGTGCAAAATATCGAGTAAAAGTTGTTTTTTTTTTTCAAAAATTCGGCTTAGAAAGTTGGGGGTGTATGCGCGGGCGCAAATTATGGGAGTAAATACGGTACATAGTGGCTCGAGCAGGGTGATGCTGACCAATCAAGTGCAGAAGCGTCGCTGCTCGATATGACTAGAGTGAACTAGAAGAGAGGGAGAGAGAGATAGATAGAGAGAGAGTTAAACGAAAGCCCAAAAGTAAGGCAGAAAAAGGCAATTTTCGCTTGGTGCGCTACGACATCGCCTCCTCTAGAAAGCAATGGCTACGAACGTTATCCTTCCCTAGAAGCCCTTTTAGAAGCGGTAGAACACGCACGCTGCGTAGCGTAGTGGTTATGAACTCGCTTCACATGCGGGAAAACCCGGGTTCGATTCCCGTTGAACGAGCAATTTGTTTTCGTTTATTTTATTTTACCTCACCGTTTATTTCAGTGCAAACAAGCCCAGGTAGCTAAAAAAAGACAACCGATACCGAAACATAAGTTTTTGCTGCGCCACCTTGCTGCTGCCGTGGACTTCACCTTGTCAAAATTTAACAGGCCTGAATCTCCGTGCCACGCAGCGCCGATTTTGAATGCCCGTTTAAAGCACACCCGACGTTACTCTCCAAGCTCCGATCTGGGCATTTAGCAGAGGAGTAGGACACACACGCCCCTCAAACAGTGCTGGGAATTGTTTCGTTCAGCATGACGTCTGCCAGCTGCACAGAGTGCGCTGCGCAGAGTGCGTCACGCAGACGTACGCTGTCACTTTAGAATGACGGTCTGTGGCGCGAGTTGGTGCATGCCTGAAAAAACTGCGCCGCAATGAAGACAACACAAGGAAGAAAAAGGCAACACATGCTCACGCTACCAACTGCTTATTGGAAGAAAAGCGGCACATTTATAATCCCCGCTCACAACCAAGTAACAAGTAATATGCTAATTACAAATGAGATTAAACACGAAATATGGAAGGCATAACTTACAATGCGCTTAAAGCACAAGCTTATACAAAAAGTACTCAAAGCACTAGCTTATACAAGAAAAATAAACTAGCAAAAGCAGTGTCATGCATTCGATGCAAAAGCAGTCAAAACCTTAAACATAAAAGCAAAAATAAAAATAAAAATAAAAAAGAATAATAAAAGCCACTGCAACAGCCCCACCCAGGTTTGGGAGAATTCTTGGGGGCACAGGTCCTCATAAAAACATTTAGAGATAGCAAATTTCATTACCTCGCAGAGATACTGATCTATCACTAATGCATGTGGTCCCCTTGTTTTTAATCATAAAGGCCACATTATGATCATAAACGTGGTGTCACATGGTGAGTGAGGGTTATTTATTTGCCCCCTTTCTTCCAATAAACAGTTCGTAGTGTGAGCATATGTGCTGTTTTTTCTTCCTTGTGTTGCCTCCATGCATGACACTGCTTTTGCTATGGTTGAGCGACACTACTATTGCTAAGATTTGTTTGGTTTATCTTTCTTGTATAAGCTAGTGCTTTGTGCAATCTTTGTATAAGGAAGTGCTTTAAGCGCATTTTAAGTTAAGCCTTCCAGATTTTGTGTTTAATCTTATTTGTAATTTGCATATTACTGGTTACTGGGTTGTGAGCAAGGGTTAGAAATGTGTCAATTTTCTTCCAATAAGCAGTTGGTAGTGTGAACATGTGTTGTCTTTTTCTTCCTTGTGTTGTCTTCACTGCGCCGCAGTTTTTTCAGTCATGCACCAACTCGCCCCACAGGCCGTCATTCTAAAGTGACAGCGTACGTCTGCGTGACGCACTCTGTGAGCTGGCAGACGTCAAGCTGAACAAAACGATTCTCAGCACTGTTTATAGGGCTTGTTTGTCTTACTCACCTGCTAAAAGCAGAGATCGGAGCTTGGAAAGTAACGTCGGGTGTGCTCTAAACGCGCATTGAAAATTGGCGCTGCGTGGCACGGAGATTCAGGCCGTTATATTTTGACGAGAGTTCCGTTCGATTCACCTGCACTCCCTGAACTAGTTCTCTTCGTGCTGCACTTTGCCATCCCTTTCATCAGTGCAAGATGGCGCCCTCTGCTCGACGTCGTTTCAAAAAAGTGCTGACATCGTGCAGGTCTAGTTAGGGAAAAGTTCAAGAAAAAACTGCACCTCCTTGGCAGCCAGTGGAGAAATCGTGCAACCGATTGTGTGTGCAGCCGCCATGGATAGAGACGCCTTGCGGGTTGTGGTCGATGACCAGGAGACTAGTGTCTTCCCTGTTGTCGACGAGAACGGTATCAGAGTTCGGCAAGGGAACGGCTACGCATACTCGACACCAGGTATGCTAACTAGAAAGCAAACATGTGCATGCGACATGATGCACGTTGTTGTGAAAACCGCGAACTTGTTTTACTTGGCGCGCAGTACACTTCACTCAGTAAAGATAACACGTGCGCTTCGCGCCAGCTGCCGCGTTGTGCACATTCATTGAGACACCCTGGGCTGCGATGCATTGTTTTTTTTTATTTTATTCATCGAGACATGGAGTACTCCTTGCGATATATTCCTTATGCAATTCCATACCTGTTTTGCCCGTGTTTGAGTCTGCATGCTTTTTTTGCTGATTCAAGGACCGATCAAGCAGCGGGTGCTTGTAAGCAAGGAACAGCATATTGACTCCCATCTGAATTCGTAACAGGCTGCGAACCTTTGTGCTTTCTGGAGCAAGCATGCTCGAACCAAACAAAGGAAACAATGCGAACTGCTCGACTTGTACTTTTACTACCGCAGTGACTGCAAGCACGGTGTGGTGTTTACAGATTGGTTATTTTCACCTTTGAACAGATGGAAGTGTCGTTACTCTCGTCTTCGCCGACGATGCTAGCGCCGGCGGAGACCTTACGCAGCAAGATAAAGCCCCAGAGATTGAAAGCAGCCTCCCTGGGCCGGAGCTATGGCCTCCACGAAAGACTTGCTTCTTGATCGGCAAATGTAAGGAGCTGAAAGAACTAGTCGGGAAGTATGGTGGCTTTCGGTAAGTTCTATTTTATTGCATTGTCACCGAACAATGAATAGAACCATGCAAGCAAAAACGTGAGTCGCAAAAGAAAAAAAGAACTGATTATACAAAACTTACAAATGGCAGGATGGAATTATTCTGCACCAAAATAGCAATTCAAGCATCATTTATTTTCCTGTAAGCAGTAGTATTAGTTTCAAATTGGATAAAACATAAGGAAATAGATTGCAAAGTTGGAACAATGTTCTTGCCAGTGCCAAACTTGCACCCCAAATTTTTTTCCATGTCTTCCCATTTTTCTTCAGCACAAAAAGTTCCTGTGGCAGGCGATAGCAGATGCTATTATGGCAGAATTCGGAGACAAAATTGCCACCGTTCAAATCGAGAACAAATGGAAAAGCCTGGAGAGGGCGTACAAAAGGGAAAAGACCAAGAATTCTGCCTCTGGCCACTCGCGTGTGTCATGCGAGAACGAAGAGTAAGCACACCAAACCTATTTGTGCAGCATTCACTCCCACATGTCATGTCAGCACCACATGTTATATTTGGTGTACTTGCACTTGTAAGTGCACCAAAGCTATTCGTGCAACATTCCTCTACCAGTTGAATTTATTTCTAGGCATCTCAGCACTGTCCTCGAGAGAGAGCACCACATACAACCAACGTTTCTCTTGGCACCTGGCAGAGTCATAGAACAGGAAGACGCAGGGTATGTATTTGAATTATGCATTTTGATTATTCTTATAACCTAATCTTTCATTCCTGACAGCACGCCTGCCGACACAGGCAGCAGCAGCGGGCAGCAAAATGATGCTGAGTTGCCGTCTCAAACTGCCGACCTCGACGAGCCAGTGCCATCAAGGACACCTCAGCCTCAACAAAGAAAAAAGCGCAAGGAAGGTGCTTCACTGCAGTCACTGCTCGATACATTTCAGGAAGCAAAGAGCGGCCCGAACGCTTTGAGCGGAAAATAGCTCTCCTTGAGCGCCTTGTAAAGGCTGTAGAGGCACAGAGTCCACAGCAAATAAACGACTATGCTGAATCCTAAAACATATTTTGAAGACTTTCCATCAGTATTACATCATAATTACTTGCATTCACCATTTAATAATATGATACAATATGTATGTCAAAAAGGCAATCACTAAAAATGTGACACATGCTCAAAGTGCACATACAAAGCTAGCACACACTCAGCGCTGCTTTTGGGCGATAGCGTTCCGCACTCTTTCGCACTGTTTGGTAGCGCTGCAGTCAAAATCATTGCCCTCGTCGTTTTCCACTTCTTCTAGCTCGGGCAGCTGGCCCAGTTCATCGAAAAAATCACGCTCGTCGTTGCACAAGTTGTGCAATACGCATGCGGCCATTATTATTAGGTAGCATTGTTTAATGCTTGCTGCGTCGACCGGACTGAGCCTCCTAAAACGTTGCTTCAGCAAGCCAAACGTGTTCTCAATAGCAACACGCTGTTTCGAGTGAAACTTGTTGAACTTTTTCTTCCACGCTGCAAAGCTGCTCCCGTTGTCGCGGTATAGTGTCAACAGCCATGACAACAACGGGTACGCTGAGTCCCCAAGGATGTAGTGTTCATCGGTGAATTTGTCGTCGTCATCTTCGAAAAATGGACTCTCTCGAAGCACCCTGGCGTCGTGGGCCGAGCCCCGGAACCCGATAAAGACATCAATTAACCTATTTCTATCATCACAAATGCCCTGAAGAATCACTGATGGCCACTTCTTCCGATTGTAGTAAGACTGCGGTGACACATCAGGCTTGTTCTCAATGTGGCAGTCGTCCACGCAGCCGATTGTGTTACGTGGTCCCTTGCCACCAGATTTCGCCAAGAAGCCAGCCTTGCTGCGTTCTTGCTGTTGACAGTTCGGCCAAACGATGACGGAGGAGCTGATGCTATATAAAAAATCCAGCACTCTTTCGAAGCAGGCATGCAACGATGACACTGAAAGATCAAAGCGGTAGGCTAATGAATACGTGCTGCATTCCCAGGTAACCGAGAACGACGAGGCATGTTTATTCTGGGCTCATTTGCGGACGGTCTCCTATGGGGTGCGGGAAAAACAGCGATTGTCTAAACGACGCCACAAGAGCGTCAAACGTGCTTCGTGAGAGGCGGAGAAGACGCTTGAACTCGAAGTCAAAATACCGACTCACAACGTCCTCGCAGTACCGCGGCACACGGTTCCTGTCCAGCCTCACCAGCTTCATTGCATTATCACAACTAAGTCGTCGAACTCCTCTTCTTCGCTATCGGAGTCCACCAGGTCCATAGCCGCTTGCATGGCGGTAGGCAGTAAGCCACGGTTCATTTTTTTTTCTTCCACACAGTAAACGGGACAGGTAAACAACGAAAGACCGTGGGACGACGGAACATCCAAGCGCATCCAGCGCAGCAAAAGCAGAAGGCTTGCACATCTGATAGTTGACGTTCGTTTCTGATCGTCGCTAGTGTCGCGCTAGGTCTGCACTCCTGAACTGGCGCTGCATGAACGCGGAACTTTTTCTGAACTGAAGTGAACTGGTTCACGCCGTGCAGGCCGAATCGAACGGACCTAAGAGGTATCCTCGATTTGGCTGCACTTTCTGCACCAGTTCAGGAAGTGCGGCACTATCGCACTCGATCTGGCAGTGCAGCTAGTGCCACCTACACTTCGGCACTCGACCTGACTTCGTGCTGCTCGAGTTCTTCTGCACTGCTACACTAGCCTCCCGACGACTTCTCGTGCAAGTAGTGCAAGGTGCTTGGCGCGCTCCGTAGCAGACGGCTCCGCGGCCATGCTACGGTGGCTATGCTTGTTTTAGTGACCGGCGTTGAGACCATGATTGAGACGGCCGCGTACCCGTGAAAGACACGGCATCTGCGCCGGGTCCTCACCAAACAGATGAAATGACACTGCGCGAACGTGTGTGTATGTGCGCGTGTCTGTCTGCGCGCGTAAGGGACTGGCTGTCATGGCGCACGTACGTGTTGCGTATGGGTTCTCGTTTTTCTGTCCAGCCTCGCACGTTGCTTACACCATTTCTCTTTGGTGTGCAATTATTATTATAGACGCAGCACGATGGGGCGCTTTCATAACAGGCAGATTGTGAGATGTTTTATAATACATGGGCGATCGCAACGTTTGTGACTCGCTGCGACATCAGTACCTCCGCTTACGACAGCGACTGGGCTTGAGGTCGCCGTCAGCCCACACCTTCGCCTGCCAGTTAGCCTCTGACAGTCACGTCGCCGTCACCGTCCGCCGAAAGTGAACGCGATTGTAAAAGATCGTCTCGAGCGGTACTCTGAATAACCTCTCGAATTCATTGTTGCCTCTTCAAAGTACCCGTTGAATCAGTGACGGTCGACCGGCCTGCGCCACTTTGCACAACGCAACGGAAAGAGCGGTGTCAAATTCTTCACCACTTTTGGAATTAACAAATTTTATAGCCGCTCCACGAGATGTGCCACTTCGAGCAAATTTGCACAGCGTTCAATGCAGCAGCACAAGCTCGCGCATATGTGAAAACACGCGACAAACACCAACGCATGGCCGCAGCAGACGAAAGTTTCTGCACTTTCACACTCGATTTGGCCGCTGCACAGACAGCACTAGTGGCGGGCTACACTCGCGCCGCAAGAACTGGCACTACACTGACACGGCACTTTTGTGAACTTGTGCAGAAAGTGCAGCCAAATCGAGGAGACGAACGTGAAGTCCACGACAGCAGCAAGACGGCGCTGCACAAACTTCATGCAGTCTCGGTTTCGGTTGGCTTTTTTAGCTACCACGGCTTGTTTGCACTAAAATAAACGGTGATCTATAATGAAATAAAAAATAAAAACAAATTGTTCCTTCAGCGGGAATCCAACCCTAGTCTTCTGTGTGTGAAGCCAGTTCACTTACTGCTACACTACGCACCGCGCGGGTTCTCCCGCCTCTAAGGGCACCTAGGAAATGACAACGTTCCCAGCGCTCCAAGCGGAAATGACCTTTTTTGCCTCAAATTTGATAGACACGCGGCCTAGGCGTTTGACACATTATCTCTTCTAGTTCACTCTAATATGACTGCAAAGGGGCAACCCTGACGGTCTAAGATTAATAACAAAGCGAGTGTTGTGATCAACAGGGGCACGGGAAGCGGCAAGGACAAAACCAGTATGTCTGTGTTCTCCCGCGAGTTGATTCGAGCTCGTACGTCCGTTACGTCCGCACCGAAAAAAGTATCCAACGTTTTCAAGTGAATGACGCTGTAGCATAACCTCCGGGATCCGCCAAGAAATATTGGTGTCCACGCACGCGAAATCGATCAGTGATGGCGAAGCCTGTATTTTGTTTGTTGCTCATTTCAGCTAATAAGTTTCGTTTTCGGCGAGAGTGGTGCCGTTGTGATTAGGACGTGGCACCCAATCGATACAGGCATTTATTTTCCCTGAGATTCTGATTATGAGCAAACGTGGTGAGTCCATTCATGCTTGAAGACTGTTTGCAGAATGGGTATCGTTTGCAAAGTACTGTGCAAAAAGTGTCTGAGTAAGCGCAAATTCACTGAATATAGAAACAGCATGCTCTTTTGAAGCCTTTTTTTTTCTTTGCAACTTTTTCGCAGATTTTTCATGAGTTGTATGGCATTCGCAAAAAACATGAAAATTAGGTCCTCATAAAAATTAAATCGTTTACATCATTTCTGTTGCAGTCCGCTGCTTGCACTAATTTATGCAGTGAGGGCTAATTAATTAAAAGAAGACTCATTCTAACTATCTTTTAATTATCGCCTGCTGATTTTTTCATGTCTCGCGTTACCTGCTATCACACTTTGATGCCACAGTCATCATTTGCCTGTTGAAACCAAAACCAGGACAGCACGAGAAAGAAATTCGATTATAAATTATTTAGCGGTCGAAGGAGAACACCGCATGGTAATTGAAGTAGAATAATGCTGCAAGCATTATTACAAAGAAGAAAACATGCACCCAAAAGTTAGGCTTCTATAGTACTTTAAATGTTATGAGCACACGCATGCTTTCCCAATGAGGGACCACCTGAGATGCCGGAGAGCAGGAATCCACATGTCATAGCGTGCGATATCACTGGGAAATGCATAGTGACGCAACTTTGTCATTTTCACTGATTGATTAATGCAAATCACAATACAGGAGCAGCCAGAACACATCTCTTTTGGTGACAAGAGTGCACCAAATGTAAACCAGACTAAAGCTGAGCCCACAAAACCTGCCGGCTCATGGACTCCCATCTATCTGCTCTGGGACACCAAACCTTGATTTCATCAAGCAAAAGGTTGGCCATAAAAGTCTCCTGTTTGACTGCACGAGTTTCGAGGGTGTGTCCTCTATTTAGAATGATACGACATTAGAAAGCATAAAAAAGCCACGTGGATTGTGCCAACAAGTGGTAAATAGTAATTTTAGTCCCTCGTGCGGTTTCGGCTTCAGCAGCCAAGCTACAGCTGTGGCATACAAAATGGGCTCAGGTCGCTTGAGGCTTACAAAAACTTCAGTATGATCCCTGCTTTTTTTCTTTTAATTCGCATAAACTCTTATCAACTCTTATGCAAGCCTGCTGTAGAGTTGGAATGAGAAAAAATTAGCAAGCAACGATTGTATTGCATTTCTTTTGCATGCTCCATGTGACCTGACTTCATCTGCCGTTCAGCTTTTGAAACGAAAACCAAAATGACACGAAGAGAAAATTGAATTATCAATTATTCAGCTGCCATAGGTAAATTTCGTGTCACAACTCATGTATACCATTGGCCAGAGCAATTTTGAGGAAAATATCCTTCCAAAAATTTTGTGTCTGTAGGTGATCCTTTAAGTTAATTTCGTTGACATCCTTAAAGATCGCAAAATTCCAATAGTTGCCCTTTAATAGCGATCTAGGCCAGCCCACGTTCTGATGCATGTTTATGCATGAGACATGTAGAAAGAATCACTATGCGGCAGTTTTGTTATAATGGCACTAATGCTAGGCGGGATGTCAACAGTCAACTGATTTTCATTTCAGGGTCGAATGCAGATATTATAAGCAGGTTGAGCACGAGACGGATTGCTGTGCCTGATGCCATTTTTGATGTTCTGCCAGAAGATGCCGGCCCATCAGTAAATGTATGCATGCTGACGAAGCTATAAGATCATTTAAAATTGCATATTGGTGTCTTCACGTACCTGGGCTTTACCTTTGCATTATAACTGTCTTGAAAGTGTTGACAGATCCAACACATAGCTTAGTTATGTTTGTGATTTTGTGTGAGAACACAGGGTTGCATGGCACGGCATGTTATAGTATATGCATATCAAATTGCAGCCTGCGCAGTATTATTCTCATGCAATCATATTGTTTTACCGTTGACTTTGAGATTATCTTCTAGTCTGCTCTGGATTAATTGAAACAATCGATTGTGTTGTGTGTAGTCTGGTATCTCTTTCATGTAATTTGTACTGTTCGTAACGCAGCATGTGAAACAGAAACGCAGTGCTGTAAAGCGCCAAGCACGCAAGGCAAGGGACAAATAAATTCTGAAAAAACGGCACCGCAGTGCATTTTCTGAAGACAGCAATGATGAGCTCGTAGACAAAGAGCTCCTTAAACTGGAGCAGAAAAAAAGCAAGCGCTTCGGAGCCGAGCTCTTGGAAGAAGAAAAAAAAAAGCCAAGCTTGAGCTCTGCTGACAAAAAAGTTTGGCATGTAGTCTTTTCCTTGCATATTATAGAGAGAGTTGACTGGACTTCTTCAACCATGTCATTTAAAGTGACATGACGGCAAGCCAAACTATTGCTTACAAAAAAAAATATTGCAATTCTTACCATTTAGAGATAGAGCCCCCTTATCATTAAACATGAAGTCCTTCAGTAGAAAACATTGGCAGCTAGAATTGAATGGTTAGTCTGCTTTAAATAAAGATGGTATTTGGATGTCACATACCACCATTAGTTTGCCGGACCTGACTGGTGCTGTAGTCCCATATAATTTCACTGGCATATCCGTAGTGGACAGCAGACTGTTACTCTCACAACACTGCCGACGTATTAATCTTGTCCAAAGCACCATTTCGTGCGATCCAAGCAGTTTTTCATTCATTTGAGGCAGTATATTCTATGATGGTAGAGTGCATCAGAAAAACAGGTCTCTCCCCAGGTAGCACATGACAGCGGGCCAATATTAGAAAGCCACTGGCAAAGCGTGGCCCTAAGTAGGCCCAGAGTTACCAATGAGGATCTGATATTGGCTGTGCCATCAAAAAATCATGGCTATGATGGGCCATGTTAGCCAGAGTTCTCCCATTCTTTGCCAGAATTGGCTAAGCCATTTTCAAAGCCTGGCTATCATGGGCCATACTAGCCAGAGTTCTCCCACTCTTTGCCAGAATTGTCTAAGCCATTTTCGAAACCTGGCTATCATAGGCCATGTTAGCCAGCGTTATCCCACTCTTTGCCAGAATTGGCTAAGCCATTTTCGAAACCTGGCTATATTGGCCTTGGCTTGCCACCCCTTATCAAGTGTTAAAAGTATACTGGCAGATGTTGAATATTGCACCATCCATTATACTGGGTAGAAGATTGATTTTATAATTTGTTATTTATAATAGTTTATAATTTTCGAACGCGCTAAAACTCGTTTGAGTTGGATAAACAACGAATATTTTCCGACTGCGCAGTTGGAGATAGATGCATAGTTAGGACGAAAAAACTCAATGAAACCAAATTCAGCTGTCAGCAGATCGCGCCGGCCAGAGGGAGCTCTCGCACAGGAGAAACTAAAGGAGGAGCGTGTCGACGCCGTCGAGGTGCGGCGCGGCGACGTCTGCCGCGGGCTCCGCCGCTGATGAATTGTGTTCTGTTCTGTAGATTATAGGCAGGTGTATAGAGCATTTTTCACATATTAATGCTTCATTTTAGTCGCGAGGTGCAGGCCTATCTATAGCGCTGGAGAGGTGTAGTGCGGAGCAAAGTGAAATCTTCACTCAACCGCTGTCAATGCTGCTTCGCCCCAGCGCAAGCATTATCTCTACGACCAAATACCTGCGTGAAAATTCCAGTTATTTTGTGCGATAGGCAGGCATTCCTGTGCTCTAGACAGACGTGCTGAGTGCACACGAAATACCCGAGGTAGAGGGAAGTATTGCTGGTGTTGCAGTATTTTATGGTCACTGCTCTTCTAAATTGACAGGTCCTGAATTCAGCGCTTAGCCCGTTGATTAAGATCTCGTAATGCGATGCAGCAAGCATGCCAATATTCTCCGGAAAATAATGTGACACACTCATTTTGAATACTTTAACTTCGCATGGTTAGCTATTTTAGTATCATTCTCATGTTTCCACAGATGTTCGAAGAAGATTTTAATGTTTTTGTTGATATACCTGAAGACTGAAATTCAGGACAGGACAAAAATCAGTCTCCGAGGATTGCCAGGTTCGGTGAGTACATTTTCCTACGAGTATTATCTATTATTTTGCATATTTCGAATAATGTAGGAAGAGCATCATGCAGCAAGGAGTGTCCAAGTTATGTCTTCCACTGCAATCAATGGCAATCATAGCAGAAATGTATGGAAATGTTGGCCACAGTCTGTGCTCACTGTTTAGTATGCTCTTGTTCTTTTCTTATTTTCACCTGGAACTTTAGGATTGCGGACGTTCTCGAAGAGCCCCAGCAAAGCAGAGCAGTCTCGTGTCACTGCCACGTACAGCCTCACATGCAGCCTGCCAGCAGTGTACCAAATGATATTCAAATCAGCATAGGGCGCCACCAAAGTGGAGAGTATTTCAAGGCACGCAGCAGAGTTGTACAATGGCTGTATCATGACCTCTCCTTATACGCCATGTAAGTTGTTTGCAAGACTTTTGGACCATGTAGGGCGATGTGGAGATAACTAGGGCTACAAACTTGCATGGCCATAAGCCATTTTAACGAGAAAGCATGAAGGAGCTCGTGGCACAGAAAATCCTGTGCCGGCATTGGTAGACATGAGCAAGAAATTTGAATTTGTTGAAAAGGTGGCTATGTCACACATGGAGCGACGGACTTGAAAAGTGAATGAAATTAGAAAACGTGATTAGAAGGTTGCAATGTGGCTGGAACATCATTAGGACATCCAGACATATAAAGTGATCCATCGTATAAAAACCATCGCTTACAAACAAGGACAGTGGACGAGACGAAACAAACTCAAGGCATTTCAGTTTGTTTCGTCTCGTCCTCTGTCTGTGTTTGTAAGCGCTGGTTTTTATTTGATGGATTACCGCCAAATCACCCAATCCTCAGTTCTGCATATGAAGTGAATGAGTTGCCCCGAAAGGAAAATTGCGGTTAGTTGAGAAGCGAATCCGTGACCCTTGGGTTGCGAGTCAGACGTGCTATTGGTATGTCATGCAGGAATGTTCAAAGGACTTGGTTAAAGAGGGCTGTAAATGTGTGTGGTGTAGTCTTTCACATATTGATTGTGAGAGATCAAACAATGTCCTTGCCTATGTGAGCAAGGGGAACTGCTGTCACGTCGTAAACTTAAAGGCAGAGCTTATGTGCCCTCCCAACTCTTGTACCTAAGACACTGTCTGCATCTAAAACTAAAATGTCTACATGAGCCTACAAAAGAACATCCTCACTGTGTACTGCCTTATATGTTTGTCTTAACTGTGCTAGGTACCCTGGCAAGCTGTACAATGAGGCTGCGCAAGCTCTGGTGTCCAGGTACCCAAACTTGGCTGACGCATCTGGCACCGGCTATGTAAGTAGGCAGCTGAAGCCCTTCATCAAACCTTGTAGGGACAGCAGACATTCTTAACTTAACAGGGCGGCCTAGGTATTCTGAGTATAATAATAATGTATTCTCTATTTATCAGTGGTAGCCGTACCATTTGCAATGGCTCTGTTTTGGGCGCCACTGATAGAGTCATTCACACCACAGTGCATGCTGCTGGCATGGCTGGCTGATTCTCTTTCATAAAATACTATCTCACAAAAAAAATGGGACAAAAACTTGTTCAGATATTTCTTGTGGTACGGTCGCTAGTGAGCAGGTCCTCTTTCCCTCTTGCTGCAGGAGTGGGGCAGTCATGAGTAATACTTGTTTGGGGGGCTAGTTGGTGCATGTTTCCAAAAGAGGGTTGTAGCGCCGAAAAAGACAACACAGCAAATTTGGCGCACAATTTGAAGCATGCAGCAACAAAATATAAGGTTCCTGTGGTTTTTTCTGCCCCAAAGAAACTGGCTGGCTTGTGCAATAAAACTGATCCCAACAAGGTTAACAAAACTGAATGTAAAAAGAGGCATGCAGCTCCGCTTGTTAAATGTGCCGTGGGAGTCGTATATCAGATTCCTCTCACATGCGGAAAGTACAACGGACAAACCGGCCGCTGTATTAACGACCGATTAGCGGATAATCGGGATTTACAAAATGGCACTGGTTCTCATCTGCCGCATCATTATAAAGCCTGCGAAGAAGAAAGGAAGATTAAGTGTGTGGCAAGGCTGAAAGAAGCAAAGGTTTTAAACAGAAGTAAGGACCAGGCAGCCCGTGAACTGCTTTTTTAGATACACGGGTGCGCGATATGTGTGTGCCTAACCTATCTTTTATCCGCTTTTTTGTAAAACCCTCGCGCGCATGTGTGGTTCTTGCTACCCATCTTGATTTGTCCTTATCTTCATTCGCATTCGCGGTGAATAAATAGTTGGAAGTTGTGCCTGTCCCGTCTCGCTTGCTATGCGTTGTCTTTTTCGGTGCTACAGCCCTCTTCTGGAGGCAGTAATGAAGACTGTCGAATAGGGCGGTGTATCAAAAGGTAGTAAGGGAGAGCTTGATAATCCTGGCCCAGCTTGTCTGGTTGGCATTTGAATCGAAGGGCCATTGGTTGGCCTAGTTCTTAGAGAAATCCAGGTGATCAAAATTAATCCAGAAACTCCACTGTGGTGCCCATCGTAGCTGACGTGTCGTTTCAGGACATTAAAACAACAAAAAAGTTCGCCTCACAGTGAAAAGATCATTGGAAAGCAAACCTTGAATTACTGGAAAGGACCTCTATGCTACAAATTCGGTAATGTGTGCACTACCATAAAAAAGTAATGTCGGCGTGAGGTCAGTGTGGGTCCTTTAGTGTTTTTATCCTATCAAAAATGTGCTGCAATAAAATACGGAGCAATATCTATAGCTTCTCATGAGGTATTGTTATGTCCATGGGTGTTTACTCGTAGCTTGTGATCAGCACCATCACTGTTAGCACTGTATTTAATTGTACTGTGATTGCTTTTGTCAGTGCAAGTAGTAATGCTTGCATTGTGTGGGATGTTTTAAACGCAGGACTCTTGGCGAGAAGCTCTCCGGTTCAAGGCCAAATACGAGCGGAGAAAAATCCGAATGCAGCAAAATGATGGGGCAGATTCTCCACCGTCAAAAAAAGCAGCGAAAGCTGGGAATGTGGCCACGGTTGGCAGAAATGGCCTGAAGCGTGTTTTGAGGCCGTCTGTAGTATGCATTTAGATTTCATGTAGTCCTTGTGCCGAAAACAGCCTGGTGTGCAGTGTGAAGTAGGCTCCGTTTGCTTGCAAGCAGCTCCACCAGACTGTGAGGATGAGGATAGTATTGCTGGCCACATTGAAGGGATGAAGTCCGAGGTACAAAAAGCTCGGCCAGACATGGCTTACATTATGGATTGTATGCGCCGAAAATTACCCACCCGATGGAAGTGGATTGGATCCGAGGATCCATCAGTGGAAGTGGCAATACAAAAATTTCTAGCATTGGCCATGAGCTCAATGAGTAGACTGAGCTCAGTGACTAGACCATCAGTTAGCGAAGCAAGGAAAAAGAAATTTTCTCTTTCTTTTCGTCTTTTGTCTTTCTCTTTTTTAATCCTTTCCTTTTTTTATTTCAGCTGCGGTGCCTGCACTTTGCATTCCATCTTATTGGAGGCGAAATACAAAAGTGTGGATATGCTGTGTGACGTCAGTGCATGTTTAAGGACCTCAGATGGCCTAAATTGTTTGGAGCCTTTCACTACGGCGTCTCTTATGGCCTGAATCGTCTTGGGACGTGAAACCCGCTAAAGCAATTAGGTGGGGGTGGTCTATATGTGCAGAAAATTCAGCTCAAATTTATTTCTCTTTGCCTCAGTGGAGACCTGATTGAATGGCTCGCACTGTTTGAATTTCAGAATACACCTAGGGTTGGTTCAATGTAACATGCCCTGATTCCACTCTGGTCTTTTGTTTTTGTTACTCGACTTCTGCTGTTTAGTCGTTTATTTATTGCACGGTTCTTGTGTGTGCTATAAGTTGGTACTACCGGCGTTTGGTCGCGACAGCTGTTACATGGTGGACACTGAAGGGAAATATCGAACTAATAAAAACAGCTAGGATATTCCTCAGGGACCGTACTTATTTATACCTTCGATGCACTGAATAGTACCTGCATTGCAGAGAAAATCTCGATGAAAGTCCAAAGATCATTCCACATTTAAGCGGAGATGCTATAAGAAAAAAAACAATTTTAAACAGTCCACCCAGAGCAGTGAAATTTTGTGTGCTTATACTGCTTTTCTGCTCTTTTCAGGACACTAATTAGTTCTCTTGTGCGCAATTTTGCTCAGTGTTGCTAACAGGCCTCAAAAAACAATTGGTGTAGGTTTAATCCTACTGAAACTTGGTTATAACTAGCAAAAGCCAAAAGGCATTCGTGGGCGGTCCAACTCGCTCATCCATGGCAGATGAAGGCGGCAGACACAACCATTTTGTAGCAGCTTCTAATCGCGTGATCACCATGACGTCACACATGGAGGTGACGCCACCAAAGGCCAAAGATTCTTTGCCACGGCAACTATTCCCTGTTGAATCTCTCCGTAACCAGCCAACTTGGGCTCTCTCCTTACTGGTGGCAGTGCTCGGCAAAGCCAGCTACCGGTTGTGTGCCTTAAAGGGAAGCTGAAGCACTTTTCGAAAAAAATGAGTTCTCTACGTCATTTTATAGCTTTAGTCGGCTGAAAAAGAATACCTCCTTCAAAAAGAGCGGAAATAAACGCAAAAAGCTGTTTTTTAGAAGAAAACGCGCCCCATCGCCTTAGGGCGCCGAGCGAACGCCGCTCTTGCCCGCGATTGGTCGGGACCGTCATGACGTCATCCACCGATGGCGTTGCTGAGTAGCGCGTTGCTTCAGCTGGCTTTTACGGACTACGTTTTGGATATTATGGATAATTCAAGCAGTATTGAAGAGTTTGGACTTTCGCCATGCATGTTCGAGCCATCAGCAGCTTCAGAAAACGGCGGAACCAACGACGCCGCGGAGTGCGCCGGCAGCGAAAGCCAAGTCGCGACATCTTCACGTGTTGGAAATCTCGACTGGATGGATGGGTGCATGACAGCCTTTATTTCCACCGGAAATGGAGACCCTTTACTACTCACCGGCCCCGGCACACAGGCAGGGAGGGCGGGGGCCGGAGCCTCCGTGAATAAAAGCTAACAAAGAGATTTTATCTCCTCGCGGAATCAGCCGCCAGACGGATTTGCTTGTTTCTGCCGAGCGGGCTCTTTGCTGCGCAGCAGGGCTTCCCAGCTTTCTCTGCTATCAATATCTTCGTCAACTACGGGGTAGTCGGCGCTTTCCCATATTCTCTGCTTCCGAGTAACCGTGGAACCGACGCACTGTCGGAACCTGGACTAGCGCGCGCTATAACCTATTCCGAAATCGTTGTGAACTACAGACTACAGAAGAGAAAACTGGTGCCACCGCCTGATAAGAATCTAATAGAGAAGGGACATGACGGCCGCTGCAAGCCGGAAATTTCGTTAACCCAGTATGGTACTTTCACGTCCTACAAGGGTAACACGAAAACCAAATATCGAGTGATACGTATGTTTTGCATAGGTGCATGTGCGTGCATATCATTTGTGTACGTGCAAGTGGCAATAAAAAAAAGTAAATTGCGCTGAAACGTTGTAGTGTACCGCTGCTTCATAAGACCCTGGCCACCAACTTCTTGTAACGCCTGTAAACATGATCTAATTCAGATCACTGGCAAGCTTATATGAGTCGCACGAGGTAAAGCATTTGTTTGTTCTTTTATTTAAAGTTACTTGCTAATTACTCCCGAAGGCCTTTTCGAGCTACAAATGAATGCCAAACTGGATGAGTTGGAGTGGGTGCAGTGATGTACTGTAGCGCGAAGAGTCGAGGTGACCGGGAAGAAGGTCCCGTCTGCGCTTTCCTTCTGTCGCATGTTCGGGCTACTGTTCAACCATGAAACTTCTGCACTTACTGTTTTTTTTTGCATGCTGAACACGCTTTTGAACAATAATTATGGCTGTGTTTCGGAGCTCTCAGTGCTGCTCAGCAAACTAGTGTGTTGCGATATATATGTGTGTGTGTGTGTGTGTGTGTGTGTGTGTGTGTGTGTGTGTGTGTGTGAGTGTGAGTGAGTGAGTGAGTGAGTGAGTGAGTGAGTGAGTGAGTGAGTGAGTGAGTGAGTGCGTGTGTGTGTGTGAGTGAGTGTGTATAGTTGCTGTTGTTGCGTATCGAGGTAACCAGCAGAATTACTTATGGCAGATATATGCGTACCGCGGCTCGACAACTTTGCCGTTCTGACTCAAGGACAGATTTGCATGAATTCTGGCGCCATTGTCGATCGTCAGCCATGACGAAGTGCTCGATCATGAGCGCAAATGTTTGCATTGCTCAAGTATACTAGGTTGATATAATCTTTTTTTGTTGTTCAGTTAGATGGACCGGCATGTTCTGCGCGCTGATGAAAGATTAAGAGAATTGCTTGTGCTGCAATGAGCTGCAAGCAATCAGCAAAAAGCCAAAAGGCACACAGTGCGTAACGAGCTCAAAAGAGGTCAAGACTGCGTGCCTCAAAGACAGTGCTCGAAGTGACCTTAGCTCAGTATGGATGTGAACCAGCTGGAAAAGGCAAAGAGTTTACAGACAGGTAAGAAAGTAATATAACGAAAGAAATTTTAATGCCCATATGTTGTGCAGACAGTTTCGGCATGCTGCGTACCACCAGATTGTCTGGTTAACGTGAAAGAGGCTGTGGGATAACCACCGACGGATTCTACCAAGCTGTGTGCTGAGCGCTCTTCGAAAGAAGTATCATGCCAAACTGGTTTATATACAGGCTCCAAGCACTACACGGAACGCCCGAACGAGAGGGAGTAAACGGCACTGGCAGAAGATTACGTTGATCTGTGGTTCGCCAAAGCGCGGGCCGCAGCGACGCAAGCGCAGCCGGACGGCCGGCCGACTCTCCGTGAATGGCGTCACTTCCGCCAGTTCTCCGGTTTTACAGTCCCCCCACCCGGCGCTTCCGGAAGCGACGAGGGCGTGCCGGCGGCGGGTTTTTAAGAAGCGATTGCAGCTCTGTTTGCGGATAGAATCGGGAAAAGAATTACACACATGATTTTCAAAGTTCTTTCTTCCTAACCACAGCGTTTCATGCGATTTGAAAACCGTTTCAGCTTCACTTTAAGTCTTAGCCACTGTGCCACTCTGCGGGTAGTGTTATAGAGGCTTGGAGGGCCTATATAACACTACTAGGAAAGTTGGAGCCAGGGGAATTTCTGAGTTGTACCTGGAGTAGTAGAGCTTTTGCTCTAAAAAGGCCTTTTGTGCGCATGCTTTCTCATAGAAAATGTTCACTGGGAACTACCAGCGGTAGCTTATTTTATAGCTTACTAACTATAGAGTGCAGGGAAATAGCCCTGATGTGGTCATGGAAGTTCCTGGTGTGAAAAAAAAATTGTGATGATGTTATCGCTATGTTTTTGGGACTCATTACTGTTGTACCAAGTTTCTATACACTTGCATTTGAGATACTGCAATTCTGAGTCGACATCTGATGCTACACATTGTAAAGAACACATGTGCCAAGTTTCAGTGCGATACGAAAAGTCCAAGTACAAAATATTCTGGGCGGACTTTGAAAATTTACACCCAGGATCTTCTGTAAGTCTGCTTTCCATATCACAGTGAAACGTCGCAGATGTGTTCTGTAGAATGTGTATGTGTAACTTGCAAATATCTATTCAGAATTTCAATATCTCTGATACATGTTTAGAGAGGCTTCAAACTACACTAATCTAAGTAATGATTCTTAAAAAAAGAAAAGGATAACATCATCACAGTTTATTTTTCCCATAGTAGAAAAACTTTGATGACCAAATTTCAGCTAGTTTCCAGCATTCTACAATTATTAAGCTGCAAAATTAGCTGTTGCTCTTCGTTCCCAGTGAAAATTTTCAATGTGAAATCATGTGCACAAAAGGGCCTTTGTTTTAAGCTTGTTAGCAACACTGAGCTAAAAGTAACCCTGTTACAAGGAAACATTATTGTTCTGAACAAGGTAGAAAAAACAGTATAAGTGCAGTTTCATTGTTCTAGGTAGATTAGTTAAAAAGATTTCTTTTAGTAGCTTCTCTCGTTAAAGTCCCCGCGGAAAATGAAGCAGAGTGACAATATTTATATGATGCATTTGTAATGGAGCTCTACGGCCAGTGAGAGGTGCCACCTGGCGGGGGCACTGGTGCATCTCTTAAAGAGACACTGAGGAGACACTATCAAATTTTTTTTGAGCAAAATCTGATAGTTCAGCATTTCATGGCTTTGTTGCCACTTGTCCAGGAGTGAAAGATGCATTTATTTCAAAGAAATTTCAATTCGAAGTTGAAAAAGTTTTCCCGCCGCTCCGATTCAAACTCGAGAACTCTTATGGCGTCACGGAGAACCCTTATGACGTCACAGGACACAGTGACGTGAAATGTGACGTAAACGGAGACTCCGTGATTTCTTTGAACGACGAGTACTGACGAGCGGGACCACTCGGACACCGGTTTCAGGACGGTAGGCCCATATTTTTGGCAACTTACCAGACTTTGAAACCCCCGAGTGTTCTGGCGGGAAGCGTGCGCCGCTAAGCCTAGGCGTGGCCTAGGACGACTACGGGCGCTGCCGGTGAGCCGGGCCGCTCCGCGATGGAGATGCAGCCCAATTTCGACTCCCGCAACGAGAATTTATCCCCCGAAGACGCACAACTTGCCGGAATGACCAGGAATTTACCGAAACCGCAAGAAGCGGATCACGACTACCTCGATAGCGCCTCCGACTCCGATGCGTCGGCAGCCGGGGATTTCTACGAGTACTCGGACATGCAGCTGCAACAAGAAACCCGAAGAGCAGACCAAGCGAACTGGGAGCTCTACGAATCCCGAAATACGAAGAAACGCCAGAGAAGACACGAACGGAACGCCGCCGGCAACGCGGCCAGGAATTTTCCATCGGGGAGTTCGCCGACCGCTCCAGGTGACCTTTGCTCTCCGCCGGCTGCTGGCGTCGGCGGCGCGCTACGGCAAAAAGGCGGGCAGCCGCGGTGGCCTAGGCAGACTGCCGCCGCTCCCCAAGGCTGATTACAAGATTATAATGCGACCCAAGGGACTTTTGGTCAAGTCGCTGCACCAATATCAAGTGGCCCAAGCAGTAGTCGAGGCAAGTGGGCACAAATTTCAGGGCCGGGACCTGATCGTTAGACTTCGGACCGGATCCAACATTATCATTGTAAGCACACCCAACGAGGAAGCCGCTCAAACCGCGAGGCGCATTACCAGCCTCACGTTCGACGGCCGCTCATACGCAGTCAACGCATACGTGGCCGCTCCCGAGAAGACTCGCCGTGGCGTTATACACGGAGTGCCTCCCGGAGCTACGTCGGAACAGGTAAAAGCCGAACTGTGGACCCGCACGCAAGGTGTCACCATCCACAGCGCCCGAAGATTGGGAAAAACAACGACAGCCGTCATCATTTTCAACGGACCATTTGTACCCAAATTCGTCATGTACGGCGGAAGCGAGTTCAGATGTTTTCCATACCAACCATCCAAACAATACTCTCACGTTTGCTGCCAGCATGGTCACCCGTCCGACGTTTGCCCAACGCCGGACGCCAAGGCATGCAAGCAATGCGGGACGCAAAACCCGACCGAAGGTCATGAGTGCGCTCCAAAGTGCATGATCTGTGGGGGCGGCCACGTCACCGGCTCCAGAGAATGTCAAGAGCGTCTAAAGAAAAATGCGAGATACGATGGCGGCAGGCAGAGTCGTCGCCGCAGCAGGGACGCCAGGAAACCGAGATGCTTCAGCTCGGAGGGAGACGCCTCGAGATCCAGGAGCCGAACAAGGAGCCGTTCGAGGTATAATACCCCTGTCACACGGGCACTTTCGATCCTCATTGAGTCAATGCTCATCGAACTCAATGCAGATCGACGGTTGTCACACGGCCACTTTCAAGCGCAATCGAGCTCGATCCTGCTTGACTCGATGCCGATTCCTCAAGAGTGCTTGAGGTTCCAAGCACAATCGAGAACACTCTCGTTCTCATGAACCTATAAAAATAAACACTAGTTAACAAAACCAAACCACAATTGTTGTTGTTGTAATTGATTAAAATGTAATACAGAACATTTTTCAGGTACTATGCCTGCTTATATGCAAACATTTGAAAATAATCTCTACACCACGCTCCAAGCTTCGCCGTCAGTGTAAACAAAGATGGAGTCCTCCTGCTCGTCGGCGCGGAAACTGTGGAGCGAGCGCGAGACAGCCGCTCTCATCGACTGGCAGGACCGCCAAAATAATTTCCGGCGCCAGAAGAGAAACGCCGCAGTCTATGCAGAAATCGCGGAGGCGTTGCGGGCCCTCGGGTTGCATCGCACAGCAGCAGAGGTGCGCCACAAAAACCTGGCGCAGATACGCAATGTACCAATTTGGCTACGGATTTGGCTGCCGCTGCCCCCGACTGCACAGTGTTGCCGGACATCGCCATGTTATGGCTGTCGGCGGAACATTTGGCGCCACCTAACACACATGAGGGAAACTTCTCAATGAGCATTGAAAATGGCCGTCTAGCACCGGATGTTTCGAGCGTGCTCGAAAATCTCGATGCAGATCGAGCTCAACGAGGATCGAAAGTGCCCGTGTGACAGGGGTATAAGGCGCCACCACCACCACCACAGGGGGCCTGGGCCAACGGTAACCCTTTAAACAAGAAGAAAACGCCCGGCACCAAGGTGAGCTGGGGAGCAGGCCCTTCCAACACTGCTCCGCACTCGGGCAAACAACAAAATCCCCCCGCGCTTAAACAACAGGATGATCCCGAAAAAGCAGAACTGCGAAGGAAGCTAGAACAATCGCTAGCCTGTAACGAAGAGCTAAAAGGACAAATTGCCGCAATTAGACGGGAAATGCTACGATGCTACGATGCAATCTCTGTTAAAACAATTTATGCAGCAAACACAATCACAGTTTCCTGAAGTAAGAAGTAACCTCACAAAGCAAGGATTTTCGAGAAATATAAGGGAAAAGGCCCACCACCTTCACCGTCCAGGCCTCGCCGCCCTAGATGCCCAAAACAGCACCACCGCTAAAAACTAATATGGCCGGAACGAATAAAGGAACAAAAGAATAGTTCAACATCTGGCATTGTAACTGTAGGGGCTACCGCGGAAAACGGAGCCTACTGCAACAATACATATTGGAATGAAGAAGATGAACCAGCCCTGAAGCCAACGACGACGAAGCGCTCACGCCGCCGGTTGGATGCTCGTGCTGGATGGAACACTGCCGCTTGTGTCTGGTCTCTCGGCTCTCTGCCTCGTAGATTGCCTGTGCCAAGGTCTTCGTAGCCGGCGCTTCCATCGTGCCAATAAACCGCTCTACATTTGGTGGAGGTGCTGGGGGGGAGTTGCTGTGTTCCCCTTTTCACCATCAACGTGGACCTTCGCTGCCGCACCATCCCGATGTCCACTACCAAGGCCAGTCAACAGCCCGCCACCACGTCGCCGCCAGTCATCTGCTCCGGTGCCGTCCGGCAGCGCAACCCCGCTGTCTTCAGCGGCCATAGCGACCAGGACGTGGAAGATTGGCTGGAATCATACGAACGGGTGAGCCGCCACAACAACTGGGACGACCGCGTCAAGCTTACCAACGTCACCTTCTACCTCAGCGATGTCGCGAACCTCTGGTTCCGCAACCACGAGGCCGACATTCCCACTTGGGCCGTTCTAAAGAGCACCCTTGCGGAGGTTTTCGGCCGTCCTGCAGTGCGGAAACTGCGCGCTGAGCAAAGCCTGCGCGTCCGAGCTCAGCACACGGATGAGACTTTCACCAGCTACATTGAAGACGTAGTAGACCTCTTCAAGCGTGTTGATACGGCTATGTCCGAGGCTGACAAGATCAAACACATCATGAAGGGTATCGATGACGATGCTTTTCAGCTGTTGTTAGCGAAGAGTCCCACCACCCTTACCTCGGTGTATACCCTTTGCCAGAGTTTCGACGAGTTGCGCAAGCAACGTCTTTGCGCTCGTCGGCCTCCTCCGCCTGCCGACTCCATCTCCGGCCTGGCCATCAATCCAGATCTACTTGCTACCATCAAAGACTTTGTGCGGGACGAGGTCTCGGCCGGCAGCTCTCGCTCCTATCTCGCCAACACCAGACACCGACCCCCCTCAGCGCTGAGATCCGGCACGCCATCACGCAGGCGGTCGCTGACGCCCTCCCTCCTCTTCCACAACCAGCCCCCTTGGATCCCCAGGTCGGCCTTCCCCCTACCCCGCCACCACCTGTTGCTGCTCCGTTGAGCTACGGTCCTCCAGTTGAAGTGCCGCCTGCCCCCACTCTCGTGCCTCTCACGTATGCCGAGGCTGTCGCGCGACCACCGCGACCGCAGGCTTATACGTACGTTCCTCAAGTGGTGCCTGCGCCTGCTGCTCCACGGACCCGCTTCACGCCCCCTACCTACAACCCTTGGCGCACGGCTGACAATCGACCGATATGCTACGCCTGCGGTCTTCCGGGCCACGTCGCGCGCCTCTGTCGACGTACTCTGCATGCGCCTGTCCACCCTCCGCCACACTACCCTGATGCAGACCGTACCTTTCGCCCACGCTTCGGACCACAACCTCAGGAGACCTCTCCTGACCGCGAGCACGGTCGCCAGCCCTACGTTTCCCACCGCTCGCCTTCGCCTCGCCGCCGCTCATTGTCGCCCATGAGGCGTCGCAACGTCCGCGCCGATTCGGAAAACTAGCAGCCGCAGTTCCGGGGGCACGAACTGCGCACTCATCGCCCTGCTTAAGTCCTCGCCTTTCCCCGCCGAACCTTCTTGACGTTTTTGTCGACGGAGTCAAGACACTTGCGCTTGTGGACACTGGGGCCACCATTTCTGTTATTCACGAAAACTTCTGCCGCTCGCTTCGAAAAGTTACAACCCCATCTTCTGGACTCTCACTCCGTACCGCCAGCGCCGATACCGTTCATCCCTCTGCCGCTTGCACAGCACGCGTCGTCATCGCCGATGTTTTGTATGTTGTCGAATTTTTAGTCCTCCGTGCCAGCTCCCATCACGTCATCCTTGGATGGGATTTTCTCTCCCTGCACAGTGCCGTCATTGACTGTGCCCGTGCGCACGTCGTCTTCTCTCCACTCTGCGATGCGCTCCTCGACGAGCCTCCGATTCGTTGTGCTGCTAAGCTTGTTGTCGCCGAGGACACTGACATTCCCCCTGACAGTGCCGTGCTTGTCCCTGCTTGCGCCGCCTCAGTTTTTGACGCCACCGTTCTCTTCATGCCTTCCCCTGTACTTGCCTCTCGCCGACACCAATGTCTTCCCTTCGCCGTCGTCGACATTCACCACGGTGCTGCCGCGATCCTCGTCTCTAACACCTCATTCTCCGCGCTCTCCCTGCTCCGTGGCGAATGCTTCGGCCATTTTGAAACCGCTGCTTTGATCTCTTCCTTCGACACTGATGTAACCTCCTCCAGTGCCGAAGTCGCTGCCCTCACCCCACGTGGTGCTACTCCAGCTTTGTCATCGGACATTTTCGACCGCTGCATTGACCGCGCTCTCGACACTGCTCACCGCGCGCAGCTCCTTGCCCTGCTCAACCAGTTTCGCTCATCGTTTGACCACAAGTCGACTTCTTTGGGCCGTGCGACCACTGTCGAGCACCACATTGACATCGGAACCCATGCTCCTCTCCATCAGCGCCCCTACCGTGTGTCGCCTCCCGAGCGCCGCGTCATAACTGAGCAAGTTGACGACATGCTACAACGCGGCATTATTCAAACTTCCGCCAGTCTTTGGTCGTCCCCAGTCGTCCTGGTTAAAAAGAAGGATGGCTCGATACGATTTTGCGTGGACTATCGCCGGCTCAACAAAATTACGCGCAAAAACGTCTACCCGCTACCACGTATTGACGACGCCCTTGACTGCTTGCAAGGCGCCGAGTTCTTCTCCTCCCTGGATCTCCGTTCCGGCTATTGGCAAGTCCCGATGGCTGAGTCCGACCGTCCTAAAACGGCGTTCGTCACCCCTGACGGACTCTGTGAGTTCAACGTGATGCCATTCGGCCTCTGTAACGCTCCCGCAACGTTTGAACGAATGATGGACAACATCTTGCGCGGCCTGAAGTGGACTGTTTGTCTCTGCTATTTAGATGATGATGTCGTGTTTTCGCCCGATTTTCCGACGCATCTCAAGCGCTTGCGCCAGATACCGAGCTGCCTCACCAATGCTGGCCTTCAACTTAATCTCAAAAAACGTCACTTTGGTGCCCGGCAGCTGACAATACTCGGCCACCTCGTCTCCAAAGACGGCGTCCTGCCCGATCCTGACAAACTCCGTGCTGTCGCTGACTTCCCTAAACCGACTTCTACAAAACAAGTGCGCCGATTTGTGGGTCTCTGCTCCTATTTTCGGCGATTTGTTCCCAATTTCGCCTCCATCGTCGCGCCCCTGACGAAACTTCTTAATGGTCCCGCCGACCTGTCTACGTGGGACTCGGTCTGCGACGACGCTTTTGCTGCGCTCCGTCGTTTTCTCACCTCACCACCCATCCTTCGACACTACGACCCCAGTGCCCCTACTGAAGTGCACACCGACGCAAGCGGAATCGGCCTCGGGGCTGTCCTTGCCCAGCGCAAGCCCGAATTTCCTGAATACGTCGTTGCGTACGCCAGCCGTGCCCTCACCAAGGCTGAGTCGAACTACACCGTGACGGAAAAGGAGTGTCTCGCCGTAGTGTGGGCTCTAACAAAATTCCGCCCATACATATATGGCCGCCCGTTCACCGTCGTCACCGATCATCAAGCTTTGTGCTGGTTGGCTTCACTCAAAGATCCCTCAGGGCGCCTAGGCCGCTGGGCCCTCCGTCTTCAGGAATTCGATATCACCGTAGTTTACCGATCGGGCCGCAAGCACTCCGACGCCGACGCCTTGTCCCGCTCCCCACTGCCCTCTCCTGCGCCCTCTTCGCCAATATCTCCATCCCTACTCGCAGCGCTCACTACCATGGACATGCCCCATCAACAACGCCAAGATCCATGGATTTCATCGTTGCTCGACGTACTTCGTGCACCCTCTACGGCCTCCTTCCCTCGAGCACTTCGTCGCCAGGCTTCCCATTTTGCCCTTCGCGACGGTCTTCTGTACCGGCGCAACTATCGTCCAGATGGCCGCAAGTGGCTTCTCGTGATTCTCCGACATCTCCGCACTGAGATTTGTGAACACCACCATGCCGATCCTCAGAGCGCTCACGCTGGCTCGCTGAAAACGTACGAGCGATTACGCCAGAGGTACTATTGGCGGGGCATGTACAACTTCGTTCGTCGCTACGTTCGCTCCTGCACGGCCTGTCAGCAGCGGAAGTCGACACCTCGCCCTTCGACTGCCCCGTTACAGCCAATACCGTGTCCGGCTCGCCCTTTTGATCGTGTGGGCATCGACCTATATGGGCCACTTCCCTTCACGACCGCTGGGAATCGCTGGATCATAGTCGCCGTGGACCACCTCACTCGGTATGCTGTGACCGCTGCCCTACCTGCGGCTACTGCTCGCGATGTAGCCTTCTTCCTTCTTCATCACTTTGTCCTGCGTCACGGCGCTCCTCGCGAACTTCTCAGTGACCGTGGCCGTGTTTTCTTGTCTGAAGTTCTTCACGAGCTTCTCGCTGCGTGCCACACAGTCCACCGCACCACTACTGCTTACCACCCTCAAACCAACGGCCTCACCGAACGCGTCAACCGCTACTCTGGGGGATATGATCGCCATGTACATTCACTGCGACAGCTCCAATTGGGATCAGGTTCTTCCGTTCGTCACCTATGCATATAACACCGCCTCTCAAGCAACCACCGGCTTTTCCCCATTCTTTCTTTTATTCGGACGCGAACCTTCTTGTATGTTGGATACAATCCTTCCCTACAACCCCGACAGCTCGGAATATGCTTCCCTCTCTGACATCACCCGCCATGCTGAGCAGTGCCGCCAGTTGGCTCGCTCCTTCACCGCCGAACGTCAAGGTCTCCGTACCCATGCTTCCGATCAAGACACGCCCGCGGTTCACTTCTCCACTGGCTCACTGGTCTGGCTCTCTGTTCCGAATACGTCCAAATTTTCGGCCAAGCACATCGGCCCTTACCGCATCTTGGAGCGTACGTCACCGGTCAACTACATTATCGAACCGGCGACACCTTCGGACCATCGCCGCCGTGGCCGCGACGTCGTTCACGTCAGCCGCTTGAAGCCGTATTATAGCCCCCTCGTAGTCTCCTCTCCTTGAGTCGCCAGGATGGTTCCCTCTTTCCGCCGGGGCACTTGGAATGAAGAAGATGAACCAGCCCCGAAGCCAACGACGACGAAGCGCTCGCGGCGCCGGTTGGATGCTCGTGCTGGATGGAACACTGCCGCTTGTGTCTGGTCTCTCGGCTCTCTGCCTCGTAGATTGCCTGTGCCAAGGTCTTCGTAGCCGGCGCTTCCATCGTGCCAATAAACCGGTCTACAATATACACACACGACACCCCACCGGACGTTATAGTGCTTCAGGAGACTGGCGCAACCCCCACACTATCAGGTTACACGTGCTACGAGCCGAACGAACAGGGCAGGACGGCCACCCTGGTCAGTAAATCGTTGGTGGCCATAAGATATGACAGAATCGAGGAAACGGACGTAGAACACGTAGTAGTCAAAATTATACCCAAAAAGAAGAGCAAACGCGGCAACATTTTCATAGTAAACGCGTATAACCCTCCGAAACAAAGAAAAGCAAAATTTAAGGAACTGTTTCAGGGCGCACGAAAACTAGCAAAGGACAACGCCATAATAATTTTAGGAGACTTTAATGCTAGGAAAGAGATCTGGGGATACAGGACTACCGATGCCAAGGGGAAGGCAATCGCGGAGGCGGCCGAAATTACCGAATGCGAGCTCCTCACAGACCCAGACTCCCCGACTAGAACAGGCAACAGCGTCAATAACGACACGAGCCCCGACCTCACTTTTACTCGCGGCACGGAGCTGGCGCAATGGGAAAACGTAATGGAGAATCTTGGTAGCGATCATTACATCATAAAAACGCAAACCTCTTCCGAAAGACTTAAACGTCAATTAAGAACCGCAAAAATTACTGTGTTGTGTTGGGTTTTATGGCACATAGGCAGCTAAGGCCATCATGCGCCAAGCACAAGGTATAGAATTGCTTTTCCACAGAATGTTTTGGAGTATGAAAAAGAGGCGATGGTGCAGATGACTTAAAAATATTGTACTGCCTAGTAATAAAAGAAGGGAAGAAATTTGGAGATGGCTAATGGTAAAAGCCTTAAAGAAGGTCAGGCAGCCTTAGCGGCTTTCCTTGGCTAGCAAGGATCCTGAGGCTCCCAACCAATCAAATAAACAGCCACAGCCTACTTCTCCAGAATGATAAAGTGGCTGAGGTGTATCATGTATAAAAGCGATCCAGTGGTTAAAAAAATAACAGCTTTTCAAGTACGTCTGCTGCTTTTGAAAAGCTAAAAATGGAGGGTATGTTAACAATGGCATTATCAGCTAAAAGCAATGTAAAATGGAAAGGAATGCATTCATGATAAAATTGAGTGAAGTACTTTTTTCTTAGTTTTTCTAGTTTTATACATGAGAATAAAATATGCTTAACCGTAAGTTCAACTCCGCATTCTTCGCAAACAGGTTTATCTTGTTTTGTTAGCAGGAAGTTGTGCGTAAGGTGCGTGTGGCCTATTCTGAGACGGCATAAAATCACTTCTTTAAAACGTTCTTGGTGCACACATGACTTAAATTCACCTAAAATCGGCTTACTAAGTGTAGTTTATTATTCAGTTCGCTGTTCCAAGCCGATTGCCATTTTTTCCTTAACTTCCTTTGTACTAATTTCATGCAGTCATTCAAGGGTATATTTACTCTTTTTATTTCCTTGCCACGAGCTTGAGCAGCACAGAAATCTGCTCGCTCATTGCCTTTTATGCCGACATGACTCGGGACCCAGCAGAGTTTAATGTTTTGTCTTCTAGCTGTGGCTGTTACTATGTTGTGTATAATGTCACCAAGTATAGGAGTGATTGCGTTTCTTGAGTGGAGGGCTGTAAGTATACTTAAAGAGTCTGTGTAAATAATAGCGTTTTTGAGGTTCTCGCCGAGTATTTTTTCTACGGTCACATATACTGCGTAACATTCTGCAGTGAAGATGGATGCGCACTGTGGAAGTCGTATTGTTGTCTCCGAATTCCCTCGCACCACTTCACTTCCTACATAAGTATCCGTTTTCGAACCGTCAGTATAAAAGGCTGTGAAACCATTGTATTTTTCCTCAAGTGCCAGAAATTCTTGTACTATTTGGTGTTGTGGAGTTTGCTTTTTGCGGAACTGTGTGAGAGTGAAATCGCACAATGTAGGAAACTCGTACCATGCAGGCAGTGGACCTCGTCTTTGCGCAATGCTGGGTAATGTGTTCAGTACGCCGAGATTCTGGCAGATCTCTTCAAAGCGTAATAGCAGTGGCCTGGTGGTTTGCGGTTTGTTGTTAAAGATTGTTCTGGATGGACACTTTGTAACTATTTCATAACAGATGTGTTTTAGAAGGGAACGGATTTTTAGGACGTATGAGCATGTAAGCATGCTTCTTCTATGTGTAAGTGATGGTTCGTTTGTTTCGACATAAAGACTGTTTATGGGCGACGTCCTGTAAGCGCCAGAGGAAAAAAGCAACCCCAAATTATGCACTGGATCTAGTCGTTTCAAGTAGGATGGCCTTGCAGAACCATACACCAGGCAACCGTAGTCTAAGCAGGACCGTACCACAGAGCGATAGATGTGTAGAAGGCTTGCCCTGTCAGAACCCGTGTTCGTGTGAAAGCACTTTGAGTATATTCAGCGATCGAGAAGCTTTCTTTTTCAACGCATTTATGAGGTAGAAAAGTTAGTTTTCGGTCAAATGTTATGCCTAAGAATTTGTGTGCAGTTTTTAAAGGTAACTGGGTTTCGTTTAGGTGTGATGTGGGGTCTGTCTGTAGACCCCGTTTCAGTGAAAAAAAGTAAGGCCACTGTTTTCTGTGGAGAGAACTGGAAACCATTCCTGTCTGCCCATGTTGCCAGTTTATTTATTGTTAGCTGTATTTGTATTTCGCAAGTGGATATGTTTGAGGATGTACATGCTATCTGAAGATCGTCAACATAGAACGAATACATAATGGACCTTGGGATTATTTTCCTAATAGAATTCATTTTTACGTCAAAGAGAGTTGTACTTAAAATACATCCTTGGGGTGCCCCATTTTCCTGAATAAAATTCTTTGAAAAGGTCGAGCCTAAGCGCACATGGAATGAGCGATTGGATAAAAAGTCTTTTATGCAATTTAACATCCTGCCGCGGACGCCAAGCTCGGCAAGGTCCTGAAGAATCCCAAACCTCCAGGTTGTGTCGTATGCCTTTTCTAAGTCAAAAAAGACTGCAAGACATTGTTGTCTGTGTATAAACGCATCTCTGACAGTATCTTCAAGGCGGACTAGGTGATCTGTGGTGCAGCATCCTTTTTAAAACCACATTGATGGCTGCCGAGAAGTTCACGGGATTGAAGGACAAAAGTTAATCTTATGTTTAGGACACTTTCAAAAGACTTGGCGAGGCAACTGGTAAGGGCTATGGGTCTATAACTGTTCGGAGAGGTTGGTGGTTTCCCGGGTTTAAGAAACGGCACAATAATAGCTTCCTTCCAAGCTTTGGGTATTTTTCCTGATACCCAAACTTTGTTAAAAAAACTTTAGAAGTGCGTCTACGGCAGGTTCAGAAAGATGGGCTAGCATTTGGTAATGTATTTGGTCTGGGCCGGGGGCAGTATGATTACCGGCAGAAAGTACTGTTTTGATTTCTTGTATTGTAATTAAACTATTGTACGGTTCGTTTGTACCGCAACCTGTCGGCAGTCTTTCTTTCTCTGCTGTCTTTTTGTATTTTAAAAATGAATCGCTGTAGTGGGATGAGCTGGAAACTCCGGAAAAATATTCGCCTAAAATATCTGCCTGTTGTTCTAGACTAGTCTGTACACCGTGAGCGGTAAGAAGGGGAACTGTGAACGGAGAGTAGTTGCCTTTTAGCTTTCTGACCTTCTCCTACATTTGTTTTGATGTGATTGAGTTGTTTATCGACGACACGTAATTTTTCCAAGATTTTTCGGCACTACGGCGGATATAACGAGCTTTTGCTCTCGCCTTTTTAAATTTTATAAAATTCTCCTGTGTAGGGTATCTGCGAAAAATGCCCCAGGCTTTGGTTAGTTTCTTTTTTGCTTCCTTACATTCTTTTGTGTACCAGTATTTGTGATTTTGTTTTACTATTCCAGAGGATTGAGGAATAGCTTGGCGTGCAGCGGCAATAATACAGTTTGTGAGAAATTCGTTTAGTTCGTCTACACTCACGTCGTCAGAAACTATTCTATCTAGGCTGGCTTTTTCCCGGAACAGTGCCCAGTCGGCTAAGTGCAGTTTCCATCGTTGTGGTTTAGTTGGGATTACTTCGGGTGAATGTGCTAAGCTAATTAGTATGGGTAGATGATCACTTCCATATGGGTTATCTAAGACATCCCAATTAAAATCTCTAAAAATCGAGGACGAACTAAAAGACAAATCTATGCAACTGAATTTTCCTGAGCTAGGGGAACAATAGGTTTGTTTGCCAGTGCTCAGGAGGCAAAGGTTATTGGAGAGTATAAAATCCTCACTCAGTTGGCCTCTAGTGTCGGGTTTGTTACTGCCCCAAAAACTGGAGTGGGCGTTAAAATCTCCGACCATCAAAAACGGTTCTGGTAGTTGCACTAAAAGGTCTTGTAAGTCTTGGAGTGTTATTTTAAGATGTGGATCTATATAAACGCAGCACACTGTGAGTGTTTAAAATGTGTGCAGGATGGCCGCCACAGCTTCTAATTTGGTTTTAAGCTTGTGTTCTCGGGCTGCGATTCCACTGTTAACAATGATGGCTACGTCACCCGAAAGCCGGCTCGCCTGCTCTCGGTCACGGCGGAAGACCTTATAGTGTTTTAGAATGTTTTCGTGTTTAGAGCCTAAATTTGTCTCCTGTAAACACCAGGCGACAGGTGAGTATGTGGCTAATATGTCTTTTATGTCGCTTAGGTTATGAAAGAGTCCCCTACAGTTCCAGTGTATAAAAGCCATCTTGTATTATGTGGGTACTGAAAGGAACTAGGTTGGGTCTTCAGGCGCCCTTATTCGGGGCTTTTCTTTTTTTTCGGTCTATGGAGCCCCGCCGCCCTTCCGACGTCGACGCCATAGGACTACTTTGACTTGTGTCCATCGTGTCCATCGCATCCTCCGACACGCTGAACGAACGTGCGAGCCGCGCGTTTGTTTTCATATTCGGCCTCTCCGTGTGGGGAGGGACCTTGTGTCCTGCGGACCTGGAGGCCCGCGCGTCCTGTTTTGTGGGTGGTGGCGCAGCGCTAGCTGCTGCCACCTTGGGCACGGGTGGCCCCGCTACAGGCTCACTGCGTGTGGCCTGAGTAGGAGCCGAAAGCGGCTGTGGTGCTGTGCCCCTTTGCACCAGATCGGAGAAAGTAGGTTTGTGTATCGAAGCTACCCTCTTCCGCGCTTCCCTAAATGTTATGTTTTCTTTGACTTTGTGACAATCTCCTTTTCATGTTTCCAAAATGGACATGCGCGTGAGTATGCAGGATGGCTGCTCTCACAATTTGCACATAGGTGTGGTTCAACTGCACAGTTTTCGGAATCGTGTTCATGGGAAGAGCATTTAGCACATGTGAGTTGGCCCCGGCAACTCTGAGAGCTGTGGCCGTAACGTTGGCATTTGAAGCAGCGTCGTGGGTTTGGTATGTACTGTCTTAGTTGGAGCTTTATGTAGCCTATTTCTACGGAGTCGGGGAGGATACTAGATGCAAATGTCAGGACAATGTGCTTTGTTAGTTAGTTAGTTATATTGATTTTAATGGCGCAAAAGCAACTGAGGCTATGATGCGCCAAACACACGGTTAGAGCTTTTGTTAAAGGTTACGCTTTTTATATCTAAAGTTTGTATAAAACATTGGCTTCTCTGAGAAATTTAAAAATGCTGGAAAAATCAACCAGTGCTTGATCTCCTAAAAGTAACATGGGGTGTAGTGGGATGTATTCATTGTACAATGTTGTGAAATATTTTTTCCTCAGTTGTTCCAGTTCTTTGCATACAATTAAAATGTGGTTTACCGTGAGTTCATCGCCACACATTTCGCAGAGAGGTTTGCCTTTTTTTGTCAGTAAGAAGTTGTGAGTAAGGTGTGTGTGTCCAATGCGTAGTCGACACAAAATAACTTCTATGAAACGCTCCTGATGTGTACATGATCTCCATTCTCCCAAAACAGGTTTTATAGAATGTAGTTTGTTGTTTGTTTGTTCGTCCCATGCAATCTGCCACTTATTCCTGAGTTTACTGTGCAGTAATTTAGAAAAATCCCTCTGTGGTATGTTAACTTGTTTTATATGGCCAATTCTAGCTTGTGCTGCGCAAGCATCTGCTCTCTCATTACCTAAAATTCCAACATGGCTAGGGACCCAGCAGAATATGATGTTATGTTTTTGCTTTGTAATTTTAACTATGTTATGTATGATTTTTCCTATTATGGGTTCAGCAGCGTTTGTAGAATGCAGCGCTTTTAGCATACTCAGTGAATCGGTGTAAATGATGCTATTTTTTATGTTTTGTTTTACTATTTGTTCTACAGCTACAAAGATGGCATAACACTCCGCAGTAAATACCGATGCATACTGTGGCAATCGTATCATTTTTTCTTTTGTTCCTTGAATTACTGCACTTCCGACATGACTTTCTGTTTTTGAGCCATCAGTGTAAAATTCGGTGTAAGTGTCATATTTTTCTTGTAATGCAAAGAACTCTTGCAGTATGTGCTCGTGTGGTATTTTCTCTTTGTTTACGTGTGTCAATGTGAAGTCACACACTGAAGGAAGGCTGTACCATGGTGGTAGATATTCATGTCTTTGTGCAATATTAGGTAGGGCGTCCAGCACTGCTAAGTCTTCACATTTATCTTCAAAGCGCATTATTAGTGGCCTGATAAAATGTGGTTTATTATTGAATAATCTCCTAGATGGGCACTTGGTAACAATGGGATAGCAGAGATGTTTAGGGAGAGAACGGATTTTTAGGATGTACGTGCATGTTAGTGTGACTCTTCTATCCTCTAGTGTGGGCTCATTAGCTTCAACGTAAAGACTCTTTACCGGGGATGTTCTATAAGCTCCAGTTGATAGGCGCAAACCGAGATTATGAACAGGGTCCAGTCGTTTCAAGTAGGATGCTCTTGCCGAACCATATACCACACACCCGTAGTCCAGCTTGGAGCGCACCAAAGAGCGATATATTTGCAATAGGCATGCTCTATCGGACCCCCACCGTTTTCGCGAGAGTACCTTTAATATATTGAGGGCTTGGGATGCTTTCTTTTTCAGGTTGTTAATGTGTGACAGAAATGTAAGTTTCTTGTCAAAAGTGACGCCTAAAAATTTATGTTCCTGTTTGACTGGCAGTGTGGTTTGATTCAAGCACAGATTGGGATCGACCTGTAGGCCTCGTCGTAATGAGAATAAAACAGCTATTGTTTTCTCAGGGGAGAACTTGAATCCATTTTTCTCTGCCCAAGCAGCCAGTTTATTTAGTGTGATTTGTATTTGTCTCTCGCAGGACAGTATGTTGGATGAAGTGTATGCTATCTGTATGTCATCTACATAAACTGAATACATTACGGACTTAGGTATTACTTTGGCCAAAGAATTCATTTTTACTATAAAGAGTGTCGTACTTAAAATGCATCCCTGGGGTACGCCATTCTCTTGGGTGAATGTCGTTGATAGAGTTGCTCCCAGACGGACTCTGAATGTGCGGTTAGTCAGGAAGTCGTTCAAGCAGTTCAGCATCCTGCCGCGGATCCCTAGATCTGCTAGGTCATGGAGGATGCCGAACTTCCACGCGGTATCATATGCCTTCTCCAAATCGAAGAAGACACCGATACAGTGCTGTTTGTGGATGAACGCCTCTCGGATGGTGTTTTCTAGGCGGACAAGGTGATCAGTGGTCGAGCATGCTTTCTTAAATCCACATTGATGTAAATCTAAGAGTCGACGAGATTCAAGTGTGAAGGTCAGTCTAATGTTTACTATGCTTTCGAAAGACTTAGCGATGCAGCTGGTGAGGGCTATCGGTCTGTAATTGTTAGGACTTGTTGGTTGTTTTCCGGGTTTCAGAAAAGGTACTATTATTGCTTTCTTCCACTCCTCAGGTATTCTGCCAGTCATCCATATTTTGTTAAAGAAGTTCAACAATGCCTGCACGGCAGCCTCAGAGAGATGGGCAAGCATAGCGTAATGCACATTATCTGGGCCTGTTGCTGTCTTTTTACCAGAAGATAATGCCTTAATCAATTCCTGGAGTGTGATGGGTTGATTGTAGTCCTCGTTCATACCTGCTGCAAATGGAAGTTTTTGTTTTTCTGCTATTGCTTTGCGCTTCTGGAACGTGTTTGTGTAATTGGACGAACTGGAAACTTCAGCAAAATGCTCACCTAGTATGTGGGCCTGTTCTTCTAATGATGTTTGTGTCCCGGGTGTAGTCAATAGAGGAAGTGTGAAAGGGGTATGGTCACTACTGAATCTTCGAACCTTTTCCCACATTTTCTTTGATGGTATTGAACTATTTATAGAGGACACATATTTCTGCCAGGAGGTTTTCTCAGCATTCCTGCGCACGTACCGCGCTCTCGCCTTGGCCCTCTTAAAAGTGAGTAAGTTCTCTGCAGTGGGGTACCGACGCAGGGTGCCCCATGCTTTATTTTGCTGTTTTTTTGCAAATGTACATTCTTCTGTCCACCATACTTTGTGTTTCTTCTGTACGAGTCCTGTTGTTTGTGGTATAGCGAGTGTTGCAGCAGATATTATGCATGTAGTAAACCTGTCACTAATTTCATCTATGCTGAGGTCTTCAGAAAATTCTTTATCTAGAGTGGCACTTTCTGTAAAAAGTGACCAGTCGGCGAGGTGAAGTTTCCAGCGCCGTGGTCTTGTGGGGATGACTGCAGTAGACGATGAGAGGCTGATGATAATAGGTAGGTGATCACTTCCCAGAGGGTCATTTAAAACATCCCATTTAAAATCGGTAAAAAGCGATGGTGATGCGAAAGCTAAATCGAGAAAGCTCATTTTTGCCGAGCTTGGGCAACAATAAGTTGCTTTTCCTGTATTTAAAAGACAGATGTTATTTGAGAGGATAAAATCTTCGATTGTTTGCCCCCTAGAGTCGCAGCGCTCGCTTCCCCAAAAAAGGGAGTGAGCGTTAAAATCCCCAACTACCAGATATGGCTCTGGAAGTTCATCTATCAATTCTTCTAGATCATGGACTGTTAATGTAAAATGTGGAGGAATGTATACGGAACCGATTGTTAGTGTTTTATAGCTGACGATGCTGACTGCAACCGCCTCAAG
This sequence comes from Amblyomma americanum, assembly GCA_030143305.2. NCBI lineage: Eukaryota > Metazoa > Arthropoda > Arachnida > Ixodida > Ixodidae > Amblyomma > Amblyomma americanum. The sequence continues at coordinate 14,550 of JARKHS020005806.1, read as the reverse complement.
TTTTGTATTGAGCTTGATTTCTCGAGCAGGGACGCCGCTTTGGACGACAATTGCGACGCCTCCTGAGAGTCGATTTGCCTGCTCGCGATCGCGTCTAAAAGTTTGATAATGTTTCAGGATATGTACATGTTGTGGACCAAGATTGGTCTCCTGAAGACATAAAACTATGGGTAACATTGACCCTAAAATATGTGTTATGTCACTATAATTCCGCATAAGTCCTCTGCAATTCCATTGAATTAAAAAAGCCATGCTTGTGTTTTTGAGAGAAAATGAAAGGAGATTTACTTATGTGGTGGGCCCGTTATGAGGGGCCTGTCTTTTTTCCGCTCAAGAGAGCTGTTCCGCCTCTGTAGTGGAGGCGGAGTGGGTGCTGTATCCATCACCTCAACAGAGGTGCTGGAGAACCGCGGAGGGCCCGCGGTTGTGTTAGTTTCAGGCCTCTCCCGACGGGGGGAGGTCCTGCGGGATGCCGACCCATGGACCGGCGCTCCCTGCTTTGAGGGCGGCAGAGCAGCCTTCGCTGTCCCTGCCTGGGGCGTGGATGGCCCTGCCACTGGCTCTGTGAAAGCAGCCTCGGCAGGTGCCGTAGAGCTGTGTGGTGCTACGCCCCCGCGCACCACATCAGCGAAGTTGGGTTTTGCTGTGAAAGAGAATGTGTTCGTAAGCGCAAAACGCCTCCTTGCTTCTTTGAATGAAATGTTCTCTTTTGTCTTTATGGTAATTATTTCCTTTTCTTTTTTCCAGGACGGACATGCCCTGGAGTACGCTGCATGGTCTCCTTCGCAGTTTGCGCAGCGCAGTGCTGCGTCACATTCCTCAGAATGCTGGTCTTTCGAAGCGCATTTCGCGCAGGTTTTGCGGCCGCGGCAACTTTGTGAGCCGTGGCCAAACTTTTGACAGTTGAAACATCGGCGGGGATTGGGTATATAATGTCTGACGTTGACTTTCAAGTATCCAACTTCGATCGTTTCGGGCAAGGTACTGGTATTAAATGTGAGGACCATGTGTTTGGTATCTATTTCTTTGTTATCCCTGCGGATCTTGATTCGGTGAACATCGATTACATTCTGGTCGGTAAGCCCTTCAAGCATTTCAGCTTCTGTGATATGGATAAAGTCTGATTCCGAGATTACACCTCGGACTGTGTTTAGACATCGGTGGGGGGTTACAGAGACAGAGATGTCCCCTATAGACGCAATGTTGGAGAGTTTTGAACACTGGATGCTGTCGCGCAGCTCAAGAAGTAAGTCGCCGCTGGACATTTTTGAGACCTTGTAGCCAGGGCCCAAGGTATCGGTTAAGCATTTTGACACAAGGAATGGGGATATTATTCTTGCCTGTATTCTGTCACTTTCACTGTGGATTACGTGGAACTTTGAAAATGTTTGTCTCTTTTTTGAGAAAAAATCAGCTGCTTCGTTCCGCCCTCTTTTTAGAGAGCGATCAGGTTTGGATAAGGGTGGAGCCATGAAAAAATTTAGTTTTTCGGTCATGGTGCCAGCCACCCACCACGGAGTCCAACAAGGGGACGGGACAGGAACTTGAAAGCAAGTCCTGCCCACGCCAGCTGTACACCTTAACTATAACCAAATATGACTCAACTCAGGGTAGTTGGTCACACAAGGTTAACCCTCGCCGCCAGGAAAACAGGAAAAACCAAGAAGTGAGTAGGATATAGAAGAGTTGTGAGACAGAAATAGGAAAGTGAAAGATGGAGAGGAGGATAGGAAAAGGCGACTGCCGATTCCCCCCGGTCGGGTCAGGCCGGAGGTGCCGTCTGCAGGAAGCTGGGGCCAAAGTGGTGTGTTGCCTCTGCCAAGGGGCCTTAAGGGTCCAAACGCTCGGCATCGGCTCAACCACCAGGATCCCCTTTTCCCCGGACACGGCGATGCCACGCACGGCGAGGCGCGGGTGCTCGGGTCCGTGGTGATGCACAGTTCACCATCATCCCCTTGCGGGGATGTCCCTGCGGATGCTCGGGAACCCGCGGTGACGCCACTCACCGTCGCGACGCCTGCAAGCTGCAGGCGCCCCCCTGCGGGGACAATGTGCTTTGTGGGGATTTCTTTATTATCTCGTCTCATTTTTATCCTGTACACGTTGGTCACGTTTTGCTCCTTCAAACCTTCCAGAAGTTCTTCATCAGTTACATATTTGAGGTCATCATCTGAGATAACTCCCCGAACAGTATTCAAAGATCGGTGTGTGCTGATTGTGACCGGTATATCTCCAAATGACTTCACTTCTGACAACTTCTCTTGTTGGTGGTTGTATAAAACTTCTAAAAGAAGGTCTCCGTTTGCTAGTTTTTTGATCTTGTACCCTTCTCCTAATGGCAGTTGTTAAATTCCTGGTAACAATGAATGGTGACACTTGTCTAGCAGTCTGTTCCTCGTGTTCGCTGTGAACAACGTGGAATCGAGGGAAGCTTGTAGCGTTTTTTTTTTGAAGAATTTATCTGTCTCGGTGCGCCCTCTTTTTCGAGGGAGATCGGGTTGAAAAAAATGAGAAGCCATGGAATGTGTTCTTTGTTCCGCAATGGTGGCAGCCACCCACCATGGAGCCCTACTTGGAGACGGGACAGGTGCCTTTAAAAAGCCCTGTCCGCGCCAGCTGTACACCATCACAATAACCAAATATGGCGTAACAAAGGTTTGTCAGCCACACAAAGGTTAACCCTCGCCGCCAGGAAAAAGGAAAAACCAAGTGAGTAGGAGACAGGAGAGTTGTGAGAAAGGGGTAGGAAAGTGAAAGATGACGTGGAGAATAGGAAAAGGCGACTGCCGATTTTCCCCGGTCGGGTCAGGCCGAAGGTGCCGTCTACAGGAAGCTGGGGCCAAAGTGGTGTGTTGCCTCCGCCGAGGGGCCTTAAAGGTCCAAACGCTCGGCATCGGCTCAACCACCAGGATCCCCTTTTCCCCGGACACGGCGATGCCACGCACGGCGAAACGTGTGTGCTCGGGTCCGTGGTGATGCACTGTTCACCATCATCCCCTTGCGGGGATGTCCCTACGGATGCTCGGGAACCCGCGGTGTCGCCACACACCGTCGCGACGCCTGCAAGGTGCAGGCACCCCCCTGCGGGGTGCGAAAATTATTGCCTAGGACGCCTTGCGAAAGGCATGCGACAAAGTAGAAAAAAAGGAGATCGAGGATTGGACTAAAATGCTACAAGGAAAACAGAACCATTTCACCAGAGAGGTAGCGAAAACGACCCAAACACCCGAAGTAGACACAAGGTTCTAGGGCTTTGGGAGGCTAGGCGAGGGCTCACCAAAAGGTGGAAGTACCAAAAGTACAACAAGAAATCGAAACGCAAAATTGCGGAGATTACGGCGAAGGCCGAAGAGCACGCCACCCTACTGGCGAGGCAAAATTGGCAGCAATTTAGCGATTCACTTAACGGGACCCTGAGCACAGCGAGAACTTGGCGTATTCTCAAGGCGCTCATAGACCCAACCAAAACTAAATCGGAAAATAATAAGGCCATATACCGCCTGGTCCATCAATACGAAGGACCAGATGCGGAGCTCCTGCACGTTCCGTGTAAGCGCCTTACACCGTCGCAAGTCGTTCATTAGTGGCCCCAAACCACAACCTACTGAGAAGTCGATACATGGAAGTGAAGAGTTCCCTGCGCTCGAGACGGAAGCTCGGGACGTGGTAGCAAGCGACGTCGCTGCACGACCTGATCCGAGCAAGTCGGCAACGGCCTCCGAGGGTGAGCTGGCTGTTCGATCTGCTTCTGCAAAAAGTGTCCATGTTCCTCAGCGACCAGATCACAGCAAGACTCGACAACATGGAGGACATCCCCTTGCCTTAAAAGAGATGCAGACAGACACCAGCTACCGTGGCCAAGAGTGAGTTCCAGTCCCCGTCTTTTGTCGAAGTGATGCGCCAGTGCGTGCAGCAAAATAAGGAGCTCAAAAGCCGGAATCTCTCCGACCTTCTACGCGTTTTGTTTGATGTCCTGCGTTCATATAGCCAAGCGATGCAGCCTGGCACTTTGAAGAACTTTATACAGCTGGTGCTTTCCTTTGAGACCTTGATCACCGCCTTCGCAGAGAACTTCAACTCCTAGATGGCTAGTTTTCTTCAACTTGTTGCAACTAAAAACTCTAGAAAAGTGCCGTTTATCATGCAATGGAACTGTGCTGGGATTATAAGTCGATTAGCAGAACTAAAATTGTTCTTGAAAGAAACCTGTGTTCCAGTACTGGCCCTCTCGGAGGCTGGCTTGCCAAGCGGGAGGTCTTTGCCGGGATACGTCGCCCACAAGAATTGCAGCATAGTCTTTTCCCGCAGGAAGTGCCGCCCTTTACATACGAAGGGAGATTCCTCATGTGGCTTTGAACGTCACCGATCTTTGCACCGACAGTATTGAGGTAGTGGCTGCGAGGATTCGGCTCGCCTTCCGAACTCTGTCCATTGCATCAGTATACGTGTCCCCGCGGAAGAAGGTCGATTTGGCTTTGTTTCTCCAGCAACTTTGTGACCGCTGCCCAGCACCCAGAATCATCTGCGGTGACTTCAACGCCCACCACCCTGCCTGGGGCGACAGGAACACAGATCCTCGCGGACGCCAACTTGTAGAAGCCATCGACAGTTTGGACCTGTGCGTGGCCAATGACGGAAGTCCCACTTTCTTTCGGCCTCCAACCTCACCCACATCTATAGACCTAACCTTACATTCACCTGACGTCCGTGTGCAGTGGTCAACTAGAGCTGACCGAATGGGAAGTGATCACTATCCGATATTTGTGTTTACTGCCGACTTCCATCTGCGTTGTCCTAAAATTTGCCATGTTGTTAATTGGGACAAATACAGGGAGCACTTAGCCTGTGTTTCCGGTGATGTGACAGACAAAATGATTTATGCTAAGATGGCTGCTACCACGGCGCTCAAGCTACCTGATCATTTTCCGACTCCGGATTTAAAACTCAGGAACCTTTGCGCAGCGCGCAGAAGGGCGGAGCGACAACTGTTGCGGAAGAAGGACGACAGAGCCTTGAAGACAACTTTCAACAGGCTGAACTCTGCCATTAGACGTCATGCGAACAAGCTCTGTAGGTCCCAGTGGGCATCCTTTTGCGCTAGTTTGACTGTTTTCTCACCGATAACGAGAATTTGGCGTGTCGTTGGCAGTCTTGCTGGTGGCTCTCGTCCGAGTAAACCTTTCGAGGCGCTTGCATTGCGCACGCAGAAACATCTCGTGTGCTTGGCAGAGGAATTTGCGGATGCATTTGTAAATTCCAGACCAGGCATTCATCCCTGCGCTCTGCCTGCTACGTCTCCGTCTGTTATGGACGCCCCGTTCACACTTCGAGAACTACAGACAGCGCTCCGCAGCGTGCGGCGTCGCTGTGCACCAGGTCCTGACGGCATTACCAATAAAATGTTACAGAACCTGTCTCTGGAACACCGGAAGATGCTCCTAACCTATCTCAATCGAGTGTGGGAGTCTGGTGACGTTCCCCCTTCATGGAAGGTGGCTTGTGTAGTCCCACTGCTGAAGGCCAGCAAAGAGATGACAGACGCGGCCTCGTATCGTCCTGTATCCCTGACGTCGTGTGTGGCTAAGCTCATGGAGAAGATGGCAAGTAAGCGTTTGTCTTGGTGGCTTGAGGATAGAAGGGCACTACCAACATGCATGACTGGATTCCGCACAGGTTTAAGCGCGCAAGATAGCGTCCTGGACTTGATAAGCCACATTGAACATCAGAGTGCTTTTGGACTTTCAACACTAGCCATTTTCCTAGACGTATCAAAGGCTTATGATAGCGTCCTCCAGAGCTCAATACTGAATAGTCTGCAGGTCATAGGCGTACAGGGCTATCTTCTGCGATTCATTCACTCATTTCTCAGTGATCGTAAATTTCGAGTGCGGTTAGGCAGTACAATGAGCTCCGAAAGGGCGGTATCGCGAGGGGTACCTCAGGGTAGTGTCCTGTCCCCAACGCCTTTTAATGTTGTCATGGCTGGTCTTCCCGCAAAAGTGCAAAAACATTGTAGGCATGTCCATATGTCGATATATGCAGACGACATTTGTCTTTGGTTAACCGGATATCAACACAAACGCTTAGCTCTATTAGCGCGACAGGCCGCGCTTTTAGTTAAAAGTTACCTTCAAGGTGTTGGGTTGACTCTCTCGGTGGAAAAATCTGGCTTCGTCCTGTTTCCAGGTAGGGGACGACGGTATGCGCGGCTGAGCATAGACCTTGATCAGTCTTGCCTTCGTCAGGTTAACCGCATACGTTATTTGGGCGTCACTATTGAATCACGTCTACAGTGGCGACGAGCTGTGGACTCGATTGTGGCTTCACTATCTTCGCGTCTCAGTGTGCTTCGTAGAGTTGCTAGTGAGCAATGGGGAAACCATCCTGCTTCAATGATCAGGCTTCACGATGCCCTGGTGACAAGTCGCATAATGTACCAGCTCCCTTTAATTTCCCCCTCGGTATCGCAGCTGGAACGCCTTGAGGTTTTGCACAGAATGGGACTAAGGAGGGCTCTCGGCGTTCCGCAGGCTGCTCCAAACAATGCGAAACCTCTTCGGCTAGCCGCTTCACAAAGACTTTTGCTAACCAAATTGGCCGCCTCAGAGAGACTATTGCCGGGAGAGCGCTTCTACAGCGCCTTCGAAAGAGATCTGAGTCCCGGGCGTACTTGGCTTTAAATACTCTTCGTTCTCTGGGTCTCGACATTCGAGATCGACCTAAGACGTTGAAGCCACCTTGGTCCTTTCCGAGCCTCGATTTTTCCTTGACAATTCCCCACGTTCGCGCTAAGCGGAATTCTCCTTTAGCGGCAATGCGTTCGCTCGTACTGGAACATCTTGAGACCGAATATGCCAGTCATCTTCAAATTTTTACAGACGGCTCTGTGGACAAGGTCAGAGGATCTAGTGCAGCTGCTTTTCATATTCCGTCTTTGAAGTATGATTGGTCTGTTCGTTTTACTAAAGTCGTGTCCTCCACAATGGCCGAAAGAGTTGCCATTGAGGCAGCTCTAAAGAAGCTACGGTGTTGTACGCCTCAACCTACTGTCATAATTACGGATTCAAAATCTGCCCTTCAAAGGTTAGAGTACGGGTTCCCCACTGATGCCTTGAGTCTTACATCCCTACGTTTGGTGCAGAATCTACATAGCAAAGGCTTCTCTATACGTTTTCAATGGGTGCCCTCGCACATAGGTGTCTTAGGCAACGAGATAGCAGACAACCTCGCCCATACAGCTCTCTCCGGGATTCCAGTACATAGAGTCCTTCATGAAGTCAAGCAAATGTTCAGAGATGTGATGTGCCACTTCAGTTCTTTGTGGAGCTCTCCTCATCAGCCATGTGTGACCAAGGGTCTCAAAAGGTACCAATTTAAGCCACTTTGCTGCACCGCGTTCGCACGGATTCTGCTCGTACGCCGGCGTGGATGTATAAGACTGGCCTAGCGTTGTCACCATTGTGTTCAACGCGTGGTGTGTGTGGTGACATAGAACATTACCTCTTGTCCTACACTTTGGACAACGCGGAACGGGCTGTGTTATTCGGATCCCTCAAGAAGGCAGGAGTTCCTCACTGTTCTCTTCAGGACATTGTTTTCCCGCGCGGGAGTCAGTCGAGTAGAAGGGATGCTTCTCGCCTTCTTCTACTTTACCTGCAGGACATGGATTTGGCCTCCATATGACCTCAGGAGTGTCTATTTGGGTTTTTTCGGACAGTGTTTCTGTGATTTATATTTAAGTGTCGCTACGGTGGAGCAATTGCCGGCAGCAACTGCAAGGCTAATCCCACCGGTAGTTTACAACCACTCAACTCAACTCCTCGAGAAGGTTCGCGTTAAATGCTACGGGGCTTAAACCCGACAACCTACACGGACGGGTAGAGGGGCAAAGAAAATAACGATCTAGATAGACCCATTACGAGGGAGGAAGTCTACGCGGCTATGCAGTGCGCGACTAAAAATACGGCCACAGGTGCGGACAAAGTTACAAACGCGCTCATCCGCAACCTTAGCGACACCCTGGTAGAGGAACTAACCGAATTTCTCAATACACATTGGGAAGCGGAAACGGTACCGGCGGAATGGAAGCATGCCGAGGTAGTCATGATTCCTAAACCGGGCAAAAAGCTACAGATTGAAAATCTAAGACCAATATCGCTCACCTCGTGCTTAGGCAAACTATACGAGAGAGTGGTAACGCGCAGGCTACAACAGTATACGGAGGATAATGAGCTGTGCCCCCACTCTATGTTTGGTTTCCGAGCCACACTATCAACACTTCTCCAAATCAAAGAACAAGTTCTAAGGAGTACCCTACAACGGGGAACACGTTATAATGGCACTTGACATAAAGGAAGCTTTCGACAATGTCAGCCACGACGCCAACCTTACGGGTCTAGACGACCTAAACTGCGGGAGGAGGATCCATGGCTTAAAGCGTTTATTTCGGACAGAACAGTTACGATTGGACTAGGAGAACTTAGATCGGATAAATTCTCCACCCCAAACAAAGGAACACCCGAGGGCTCAGTGATCTCTCCCACGCTCTTTAACGTAGCGATGACTGGGTTAGCTAAACAATTAGAAACAATCAACGGCATACACCACGCCATGTACGTCGACGATATCACAATCTGGATGACCAGAGGGTAGCTAGAGGAAAAGGAAGAGAAACTTCAGGAAGCCGCGACATGCGTAGAAAACTATGTCAAGGCCAGAGGCCTCGCGTGCGCGACAGAAAAATCGGAAATTCTCCGCGTCTGGCGAGGCAAACAGAATCGCACGGTTCCGGCAGACGACGACGAGCTAAAACTTGAAACCTACCTCGAAGGCAAACCGATTCCAGAGAAACCCATGATTAGAATCTTAGGAATGTGGATACAATCGAACCAGCGCTGTACTCACACCCTCGCCCTACTAAAAGCATCGACACTGCCGGTTGCTCGCATGATTAAGCGGGTCTCGCAGAGACGATACGGCATGCGCGAGGAAGACACGCTTAAACTCGCAAGGAGCCTAGTGGTGAGCAGGATGACCTATAGTCTCCCCTACTTTAACCTTACCCAAGGAGACACACAACAAGCAGAAGCAATCCTACGTCGCGCCTACAAAGCTGCCCTACAATTACCAAACAGCACACCGACCGAAAAGTTGATGGCACTAGGACTCCTAAACACGCTAGACGAGCTCAAAAGAGCTCAGCTTGTAACCCAGCTACAATGTTTAATGCTTACACCAGCGGGCAAGGAAGTATTAAGAAAACTGGCGACAAAAAGAAGGCGACAAGGCCGGCATGATCAGACGTGTCTCAGCACAGCTCCATGCTTTGACGCTGTTATCGGGAGAAATCCTGCCCATCGATTGAAAACGAGTGAAGAATCGGATGTCGGAACTCGCCGGGAATACGAGGATACCAAGTTTTCCACCAAGTGAGTCCGATTTTTCGAATAATCCACGATTTTTGAGGCGAAGCGAGCTAAGCCTAACCCGGGCGATACATGGTCGGAGCCCCGGCGGGGGAGCCGAGGGAGCAGCAGCTAGGGAGCCTACATGTCGCGCCCCCTCCCAGCTTAGGGTGGTGGCTTCCTTTGACACAGCACATGCCGCCTCCCGCTAAGACCCATGTTGCCAGCGCGTGTGTTGTCATGGTTACGGGAAGACGCCGCACCATCTTGTTCCCCGCCGTGCATAGGCGCGCATTAGCTGCTGCAGCAGTTGCGTCTTCATCGCCGTTCATCGTTGAGTGGGACAGTCATATGTTGTCGGTTGTTGCACTAAGTGCGCCAGGAAGCTTACGCAGCAGCAATGCCCGGGTGTTGCGTTCCGCAGTGCTCGAACCACTGCAGGAAGGGCACACGGATGTTTCGTTTCCCGGCTGACTCCAACCGAAGAAAACGTTGGCTGGCACAAGTAAAGCGAGACTGCTGGGAACCCACTGCTGCTTCTCGCATATGTTCTGTGAGTACCGTACCTTTTTCTCTTTTGTTACCTGCTCGCTTGCCATGTTTGGTGTACTGTGCTTCACGTTTACGATAATTAAACCACGGCCGCCTCGAACGGCGTGCGCGGCGTGGGTTTGATAACAGCCTACGCATTGCGGGCGTGGGTGCAATCTTCTCGTTAGTTTTTAGATGCGCTGGCGGCGTGTCTCGAGCACCAAGGGCGAGAAGCAACGGTTCGCATTCGCCCTCGCTGACTAATTCTCACGCGAGTGCACTCACGATATATTGGCGCCCGCTTCCTTGTTTGCGCTGTAATACATGCGCCAAGACTCATGTCAGAGAACATGACTGAGGTAGTGAAAATAAATTTCTACATCTCTCTGACATTGTACGCGTTCGCTGTTTCGTGAGCGCTGTGGTCGGAGGAACTTATTTTCAGTCAGGTCTGGTTATCTAGGCGCTGTTCTGCTGTACGACGCTATTCGGTAGAAAAAGATTGGAAACCCAAGATCAGACTAAAAGAACACATTTTGTATATGCCCGATTACTGGCATGCATATGAAGCCTTTAGGAAGCCCTTATCCAGTTTTTTTAGCTTGGCACTATAGCCTGGTAAAAGACTGCATGTGAAAACAATACAGCAGGTAGAAAGAGCTCTGTAGTTGTAACGCTAGTCATGTTCCGGTTTGCAGCATTTGTCACAGTTATGTGCAGGTATGAATATATTTCTTGATGCTTATGAAGTACTTGCTGCCATTGATTTCAGGCACATTTTGAAGAAACAAGTTTCGAGCAAAACAGACAGGATGGCTTAAAGAAGCTAAGGCCAGATGCGGTTCCCACACTTTTTAATTATCGAGGTAAGCTTCTAATTTTGATCGATCTCTTAAATACAACTCTGCCTCATTCATATGAAATGTTTGCAAAGAAATTTGTCTACACGTATACGGTAGTGCTGTGGTTGCTTTGTGCAAGCTCAAAAATGTGCGCTCATCTGCTTTTAGAAGGCTGCAAAGAAAGGTTCATCACCATCAGCATTTCAAGGTCCATAGCAGGACGAAGCCTATCCTACTGACTTCCCTTTAACCGGTTCCTGTGCCATCTGTGGCCACATTATCCACACAAACTTCTTGGTCTATTGATATGGATTTTATATCCAAGCATTCCTACAGCGCATGTTTGCATCAGCATCTAGATCCCTAGCTAGAAATTTGTTGGGATCCATGCAATTCATTTCTTGTAAAACTAAATCGCGGGCATAAAAAAAATATGTATATTGCACGTTATTGTAGGATCATGCATTCGAACAGCACCTTCAAACATAAAATCACCTTAAGCCGTGTTTTAACGGCTTCTGCATTACCCCTGGCTCATTTTTCACTGTAGATTGAAAAAAAAATGAATGAATGACAATTGAAATCTTCCGTGTAAGCCATAAAGGTATAAAGTATGGCACTAAACAAAACTTTTGCCACCTAACTCTCTGCCTACCCCTACTATATTTGCTTTTCATGAACACCCACTGCTTCTCTAAGGGACTACTGTTTATCTTCTCTACACATTACATGCACTCATATATATGATACTAAGATCCAAAACGTAACACACAGATATAGCCTTGTATTCAAAGAGCACAAGGCCACCTATAGTGTGTTTATACTTTGTATAGCATCGTTTTTTCTTTATAATTCACCCGACGCCTGCGAGAAAGGGGGCGTCTAGAATCAAACAAATATCCTGTAGCAGACTGTATTCTGTGCTGTCTCATTTGTTCTATGTCACCTGGCACAGAAGCTAAAATGGCAAAATTCAGGACGATTAGTAATTCTAGTTGCATCAATGGTACCTCAGCTGCTAACACAACCTGCTGTTGAGCACAATTTTGCACGACTGAATCATTGCCAGTCGTAGCATGCTTTCCGACGCTGTTAAATATGCACTGGCGGTAAGAAATCTAAAGCCCCCCAGTACAGCTTTCGGATCTTAAAACCCAACTGATATTACTACTCCTGAAGTTTATTTGGAAGTTTTATGCAGGTACTAGGTTGCTCTTCTGTAAATGCAGAATTTCTGCAGTTCTTGAGTGTAGTGCTACCCTATTGACTGAATTTTTTATTTCAGCCATCCCGAAACACCCGAAGCCTCCGAAGAAGCGGTCTTGCTTTCGTCCGGCCACGCCAACGCAAAGCCCAGTACTTGACCCCACTGGAAATGAACCATGTGGTAGTGCTGCTCTAGAGCCTGTCTTCGCATCAACAGCCGAACAAACACAAGACTCGGCTGTGAGTGACAGCATGAGTTCCCAGGACACTGTCAGTCCACTACAATGTGCTCAGGTACCAGGGTATGATCTACCTTTAACAACCACCTTGCTGCCGCCCAAAGCTGTCGACACTGTTATCTATGCAGACAGCGTTGCCCATTCCTTTCTGAGAACAGATAAAGCCAGTGGGGAAGATTCCACTGATGCAAGTCGACTTCCTCTGCCCGCAGCTTCACCCATGGAGGCCGAATCCTTAAGCGCTGAAAGGTCACAGCATAGTAATGAGCGATCAAGAAAAGAAATACCTCAAGCTGCATTCACACTTGGTTCAAGTACGGCTTCAACTGACTTGTCTCTTCAAAAACAGAATGCTGAGCTGAGAAAGAGAAATAAGGACTTGGCCCAAAAGTACAGAAACCTACAGAGGCTTCACGAGCAAACAAAGAGAAAACTGCGCAGTCTTGTAAAGAAGTCACAGTCGCCACAACAAAAAATGATAACCTTGGAACAATTACCGTTCCTCAAACACGACCAGAGAAGGGCTTTGACGGTGAAAACTACGAAGGGCCTTAAGTGGTCTGAGAAGATTATTCGAGAGGCCCTTCAAATAAAGCACGCATGTGGAACAGCAGGCTATGAATTATTAAGATCATTATCATATCCACTGCCATGCAATAGGACATTAATACGAAGGCTTCAAAATATTAAATTTTTGCCTGGAGTTCTTCATGAAGTTTTTAATGTCCTGAAATCCAAAGTAGCCACAATGCAAGACATAGAAAAAGACTGTGCTCTTCATGGATGAGATGGAAATCTCCCAAGGATTTGACCACGATCGCTCGCTTGATTGCTTTTTTGGGAGCACTACATTGCCGGAGTCCGCTACAGATGTTGCCAACCATGCTCTTGTGTTCATGGTTGGTGGCGTGAACAAGAGATGGAAACAGGTTATCGCCTATCACTTCACTGGAAGGTCGATAGATGGCTCTATTTTGAAGGACATTGTGTTCCACTTGATTGAGCTTTGTTTTCAAATCTCGCTTAGAGTGCTTGTTGTCACAAGTGACATGGGAGCTGCCAACCGTGCAGTTTGGCGCCTGCTTGGCTTGTCCAACCACAGAAACTCACAGACTGTCTGCTGTATTCCGCACCCGCACCTCCGTGGCAGGCAACTATTCTTTATGGCTGACCCCGCCCACGTCTTGAAGAACATCCGTGCCCAACTACTCCGAGTGGGAGAATTCACTCTGGGTGAAGAAACTGTTAAGGAACAAAGTCTTCCTTCTGGCACTGTCAAGGTGGAGCATGTTGAAGCAGTGTTGAAGTACGACTGTCAAAGTGAGCTGAAGATTGCAAATAGGCTGTCGGAAATCCACATCAGCAGTGGACATTTCACTACCATGAAAGTGAACATTGCTGTGCAATTGTTCCGTGAGGCTCCTGCTGCTATCCGATATTTAATCCAACAAAAAATTTTGCCCCCCGAAGCAGAGGCTACAGCATGGTTCTTTAACCTCGTGAGCAGGTGGTACACCCTTATGTCGGCCAGACATCCGGTTGTTGCTCTGAGCGATATAGATCCTTCAAAGCATAAAGAGGCCACTGCGCTTTTGGAACTGACGTGCAGCACTTTCCGTCAAATGAAAATGGGAGCAACGGCACATTGGAAGCCTTCACAAGCTGGCCTTCTGGCATCGACCACTGTTTCTCTCAGCCAGTCGCAAGACCTCTTGGACAACCAAAGCTACAAGTATGTGCTTCTTGGCCGGCTCGTACAAGATTGTCTCGAAAACATATTCTCTGTGTTGAGACTCAAGAAGCCGGTCCCTAGTGCATACGACGTTAAGTGTGCACTGAAGCTGATTTGTGTTGGACAGTTCATGCACACACCTACAAATTCTAGCTACGAGGTTGATGACAGCTTGCATCTAGCTGACCTCCTTGACCCAACTATCCAGAGACATGAAGGACAAAACCAAGAGCCTGAAGAGCTAGAAAACCTGTTTGTGTGTGCTCTCACAGAAGCAGAATGTGACATTCTTGCTTATCTAGGAGGATTCCTGGTCAAGTCTGTCATGAAGTCCATTGGTAACTGTAGTGACTGCAAAAATGCCCTTGTTGGAGATGCTACAAATCAGTATAGCAATCTTATTAAGCTTAAAGAGTACGTGAAAAATTCTGAGAACCTCATTTATCCAACGCAAGCAGTGATTAATGTCCTTATAGAATGTGAGGAGCAGTTTAAGACTTTTGCAGATATGAAGGAAATCATGGTGCTCAAAACCCCAATTGCTAGCATTCTGAATGCCCTGTGCAAGGCTGTCAAGTTGAACTTAGGTTGCTGTG